>CM033470.1:332484731-332734961 GCA_019447015.1 Hymenochirus boettgeri
GTACAGTATATCTGTGATGGTTCTCATTCATCCAGGTCATGGTATATGTGTGAAGGTTCTCATTCATCCAGGTCATGGTATATCTGTGATGGTTCTCATTCCTCCAGGTCATGGTATATCTGTGATGGTTCTCATTCAACCAGGTCATGGTATATCTGTGATGGTTCTCATTCATCCATGTCATGGTATATCTGTGAAGGTTCACATTCATCCAGGTCATGGTATATCTGTGATGGTTCTCATTCATCCAGCATCACAGATATACCATGACCTGATGAATGTGAACCTCACAGATATACCATGACCTGGTGAATGAGAACCATCACAGATATACCATGACCTGGTTGAATGAGAACCTCACAGATATCCATGACCTGAGGAATGAGAACCATCACAGATATACCATGACCTGGATGAATGAGAAACCTTCACAATATACCATGACCTGGATGAATGAGAACATCACAGATATACTGTACCATGACCTGGTATGAATGAGAACCATCACAGATATACCATGACCTGGATGAATGAGAACCATCACAGATATACGTCCATGACCTGATGAATGAGAACCATCACAGATATACTGTACCATGACCTGGATGAATGAGAACCATCACAGATATACGTACCATGACCGGATAATGAGAACCATCAGCATAACATGACCTGGTAATGAAACCATCCATATACTGTACCATACCTGGATGAATGAGAACCATCACAGATATACCATACCTGGATGAATGAGAACTATACAGATATACCATGACCTGGTTGAATGAGAACCATCACAGATATACCATGACCTGGATGAATGAGAACCATCACAAGATATACCATGACCTGGATGAATGTGACCTCACACGATATACCATGACATGGATGAATGAGAACCATCCAATATTACCATGACCTGGTTGAATGAGAACCATCACAGATAATACCATGACCTGAGGAATGAGAACCATCACAGAGTACCATGACCTGGATGAATGGAACCTTCACAATATACCTGACCTGGATGAATGAGAACCATCACATATACTGTACCATGACCTGGATGAATGAGAACCATCACAGATATACCATGACCTGGATGAATGAGAACCTCACAGATATACTGTACCATGACCTGGATGAATGAGAACCATCACAGATATATGTACCATGACCTGGATGATGAGAACCATCACAGATATACTGTACCATGACCTGGATGAATGAGAACCATCACGATATACCATGACCTGGATGAATGAGAACCATCACAGATATACTGTACCATGACCTGGATGAATGAGAACCATCACAGATATACCATGACCTGGATGAATGAGAACCATCACAGATATACCATGACCTGGATGAATGAGACCATCACAGATATACGTACCATGACCTGATGAATGAGAACCATCACAGATATACTGTACCATGACCTGGATGAATGAGAACCATCACAGATATATACCATGACCTGGATGAATGAGAACCATCACAGATATACTGTACCATGACCTGGATGAATGAGAACCATCACAGATTACTGTACCATGACCTGGATGAATGAGAACCATCACGATATACAATGAGAACACAGATTACTGCTTTTATGTTAAATTGATATTCCTTGTTGTTCTGAGACTTAGTTGTCCTTTAACAGCTAATTGAAATACTGTATCTCCTATTGATTCTCTTCTCAATATCTGAATTAGTTGCTTTACATATGTAGCCCTCTGGATACACAGAATAGAAGTTTGGTATTAATAGTCTGATTGGCACTACAGGAGTGCTGTATCTCCGCTATATGAGATATGAGATATGCATCCCCATCTTCCCTACACTAGAAGACAACCAAAAAAATTTTTTTTTTTTTTAAAATAAGCTTTTTTCTTCCATTCATCCAAGTTTTTCTTTTCCTTAGTTTCAGGCATTAAATTGAAATTACACCCTCCATTCTTAATCTTATTCTAATTGAGTTAGTAGTAGATAGTAGTATAGGCTGAACAAACTTTCCTTGGGGCTTTTAGTTCTTTTCTTAGAACAAATGGTTTTCTTTGGTTTTTGTCTCTACAAAGAACATAATAAATGATTACTTCGATTTCTCTTTAGTCAAACCAATGACTAATAGTCAACAAAAGGCAACAGGGAAAAACTTAGAATAAGGTAAGAAAACTCACACTATCCCTTCTATTTGGTTTTCTTAACACTGTAACAAGAAAAGATCTTAAATAGTTGAAGATACGTTTGTTCCATATGGATTTTTACCATTAACAAGGAATTACACTAAGCTTCTAGAAAGCATGTGTAATTTCTTTACCAAACTTCCCCTTTAAAGTGGATACATGTTGAGTTCTTATGGATCCTGTCATATCAATTCCAACGATATCCAATGATTTCCTTCAGTTAAGGACCTTGATGACAATGGACACATAGCAGGAAGGGTTATAATTTCACAATGGCTCTTTGTCTGGATGATGCATTAGGAATACAAGATGGAGTCACTGAGAAACAACCAAATTTGTGTGGAAAGCTTTAGTTAATACTGTGCTTATATTTACCAAAATATTTCCACATATTTTTACCTGCAATGTTGATGAAAATTAAATCCAGACACATGTCCTAATCTCATATCCAAACATTCCATCTGGCTTATAGTGCTTTCTTTATTTACCATACAATGCTGAGAATTCATAGTAATTGAAAACACGTTCAGTGGGAGCAATTCCCTTCCAGAGAGTTCTAATGGTGTGAATGTGGCCGAGATGTTGTGGTAGAGAATGTTTTAGAGAATCCCCCACGATTGGTTTACGGCAATTTGTCGGCTGTGGCAACTTTTGCTGCCACCAACAGTGATTCATCAGGGCTGACTACCAGAGCGAAACACTGCATGGTGTGTACCAGCCTAAACCCAATGTTTTGGCCTAATCGACCAATAGTTCAGTGTATATGACTGGCAAATACTGATGTCTGACCATTCATTCCGAGTCGGAAAAATGGACGATCAGACGCGTCTGAAAACATCAACATGCTTGGTCACGGCAAACATTTCAAACAGTTCTTCGTTCTGGCCGACCAGTCGGAAGTCCCGAATGGTCGGTCAGGATGAAGGATCTCAAAGTGTGAACCCAGCTTAAAGCAATTAAAATGTTAGGTAGTGTGCTACTTTTTATCCTAATCTCCTTCATACAATTGGACATACCCTTCAGCACCTCTTATAAAGAAAATGAACCACCGTTACCTTGATTGGGATATCTATTGGGATTCAGTAGGGGTTGTGCAGTTTTGCTGTACATAATGAAACCACATAGCAAGCAGTGCAGTATTCTTGGGTTAAATGTCTGTTTCTAGTGTGGCTTATTGTTATATTGTGGGGCCCCTAAGATCAATAGAATATAGCGCAATGTGTTGTATCCCCCTCCCGTGTCAATTAATATCCAGACAGTATCACCACACCCAAGAGAGAATTACATTCTGAGCCATCCACGGAGAATGAATGTTTGTTGTGATGTAATCATCTGAGAGTGCGATGTCAGCTATAACACCTCAATGGTACAGGGGGCTCACTAAGCAAACCATTGCAATGAGAGTCCTTTGAATAAAGGGACTATTGACTTAAAGGATTATACACTTATCACCTGCTGTGTAGAGTAATGGTTTGGGCCTGTCAATGTTTATGTACCCCGTCGTCATTGTAGATGCCTGTGTACAGACCTGTATTTACAACACATATCTGCACATTGCAGTAGAATGCAAGAGCAAAAAAATGTCGCTGATATTCCTAGAAATTCCATAGATTCTTCATAGCCGCACTGTGCAAGATGACATTGCGATCTGGTCTTGTTAGTCTCTTTCATCACTTTAACATTTTACTGCCCTTTGGTGCCCTTGGGTCAAGATTAATATTATATCACCAACATCTTCTGTGGAGCTTTACAAATACATTGATGCCTAAGAAAAAAATATACATGTTACATACAAGGGTAGAGCATATAATACAAAGTTGTACGGCATAAAGTGTGTGTGACAAGTGATCTGTTAAAGGGTCACTATACTCACTATTATTGTATGGCGGCCCCCCACCGATTGCCGATCGTTCCTTCGCCCGAATCGGGTTGGAAAACCATGACCGATCGTGCGGTCCCCTATGGACTGTATTATCGGTCGGCGACCGACAGTTCTTCCTCCTAGCCACCAGTCGAAAGTCTCGAACGGTCGGTCAAGAGAAAAAAATTGAAACGTGGTACCAGTTTAACACATCTCCCTCCCTCCTTCTGATTCATTTAATTGTTGCAGAAAGTGTCCTAGCAGGCAGCTAAAGATCCTGGTAAATAGTGGAATCTTTCCATATTCAAAGTATAATTTAAAGTATAATTTTTGAAAATTCAATTCAAGAGTAGAGATACCCTTGAATTTACAGCAATACCGTTATGCAATAGAAAAGTGAGCTTAGAGTCTAGAGGAAATTTGGGTGAGACATAAGGTGAGGTGAATTGATAGGCTGTAAGTAGATTATGAGTTCAACTTGATACTTGTGGTAACACTACAGGAAGGGGACTAGGGATGTAGTTTATACCAGAGTGGGAAACTCCAGAGATGTAGGAGGACAACGCGAAAGTGCAAGTACTCTGCATACCTAACTAGGATAGGATCTGAAGTAGTAGAGGGTAATCAAATCTGAAGTAGAGAGTAGTAGCCTCTGGATTTAGTGTTACGTTAGAGTAATTTTAGTTTATCTGTTGTATTCAATTAGATCAACTGTACTTGAAGTTTAGTTCTTGAAGACGTTTTGGTTTCTTTATTTCACGTAAATGGCCTCCTTGACACCTCTCTTGAACCAGTCATGTCCTTTGCCAATATGTTAACATTACAATCTTCAAAGGTATGTCCTTTATCCTTAAGATGCAGGTACACGGCTGAGTCCTGACCCGAGGAATTGGCTCTTCTGTGCTTGGCCATACTTTGAAGCAGTTGTTGTTTGGTCTCCCCACATACAAATCGACATTCTTCACTGCACTGCACTGTGTATATGATGTCGCAAAGAAACCAAGCCTAAATAGAGGTGGGGGGGTTCGACACCACTGTCTGCCATGTCAATGCTGTTTTAACACCTTACTCTGGGCGTTCCTAACACCTCTTAGCCCACTATCCAATCACACCCTTAACATTTGGCTTTGATATGCTAATTGGGATTTTCCAGGGTACATAATTGCCACAGATTCTTGTACAAGTCATTCTGAATTGAGAAAGCCAGTCGGATGACTAGCGAAACGTCTTCAAGAACTCTACTTCAAGTCCAGTTGATCTAATTGAATACAACAGATATACCATGACCTGGATGATGAGAACCTTCACAAGCTAAGTTTAGTTTAGTGAGTTGCTGTTTTCAAGAAGTGTATAGGGAGAAGTCTGAGTGTAGCTGACCAAAAAGAAAGTACTGGCCATATGTAGTAAGTGCTGAACTGTCGGTCGGGATGAAGCATCCGAACATTTTACCCAGCCTTAGACTCTCCCATTCGTACAGTAATAGGTTTACCATAATCTCCATTTAAATTGCATCTCTCCTTTTCCACCTCTCTTATTTAATAGGAATTTCAAGGCCCTTTATTTGTAACCCCAATGCAGGTGCCCACTGTCCAGCATAATAACACTAAATAATCTAGTAGTCTTCATAGCCAAGTTCTTCCATTCCCCTTTTAATTTAGTTGTATTTCTCCAAGATTTCCTTTTCTATGTACTGGATTCCAACCTGCACAGCCTTTTTATAATGAGGACCAGCCCATTATAAAGAGGAAGGACAATATTTGTCTATACTTTTTATTAAAGGGGATCGATGGTTTGGATACAAGTCACCTTTATTAAGGTCACACTTCTAACCTTTAAAGGGCATGTCCCCCCCAAAACTAAAATTTAACCCCTTACTGGCCACATCAAGTAGTTTAAAACAATCCTTACCTTACATTCCTCTCAAATTGTTCCCCTGCTGTGCCCCTCCATAGCCAGGAAACTGCTGTGTAGGAGCAGTGTGTGACTCAGTGCTGTGCCTGAGACTTCCTCAACCTCATCAAGTTGAGGCATGCTCAGTGCAGCCCTCCCTGCCCTCAGCCCAATCACGACGCGGCTGCCGGTCCCCCCCCCTGCTTTCAATTCCATGCAAGAAGAGGGCCTGAACACTGCAGCAGGGGAGAGAGGGCAGGTAAGTAAGAATCGGGGGACTTTCTAACAATTATATTAATGCGGTTGGGGCTGGGGAGCTGCCCTACCACATATCAAAAGTTAATTTGGGGGTGACATGCCCTTTAAAACTTTCCAGGATCATGCTTCTAGCTTTAGTCTATCCAGAGTTACAGCATGTGTAAGGGCGTTTTTTCCTGCTAGCACTGTGAGCTGTGACATTATCAGCACTTGGGGTCTGCCCAGAATGTTTAAGGTTGGAGCATGCCCACTGCTGGGACAAATCATTCTCTCCCTAAGATGTCTATAGGTAGGGAAAGGACAGCGAATTTTAACACAGCTTATAATACATGCCTGTCACAGGATGTGTAACTTTACAAGCCTATAACTTAAGATCCAAGAAGCTAGAGACATCACCCTAGGCTTGTATAAAATGTTATACAGTTACCTTTTAATATAGTATCTCCCTGCCTGATTTCACTATTTTTGCCCCTCCATCTGGCCACTTCTCTCTAAAGAATGTGATTTTGCAGACTGTATTTAGACTGTTCTCTTAATAATATTATTATAGGGGTGGCACGGTGGCTCAATGGTTGGCACTGATGACTTGCAGCGCTGAGGTCCTGAGTTCGATTCCTCCCTTGGACACATCTGCAAGGAGTTTGTATGTTCTCCCTGTGCTTGCGTGGATTTCCACTCTGGTTTCCCCCACAATCATAAAGACATACTGATAGGTTGTATGTGTCAAATAAATGTGCTTAGATTGTAAGCTCTTCGGGCAGGGCCTGATGTGAATTGAGTAATAATTGTAAAGCGCTGTGGAATAGTGTAGTGCTATATAAGAAAATAAAAATACATACATAAATTATAACACAGCACTGTACCAAGCACTGAAAGGTCATGTTAGATGAATCTTTAATGCTTTCCCTTTCGTGTCTTTCGCCTCTCGGCGGTGATGTTCTGGCAAACTGGCTGCATGTTGCACGAATTTCTAAATCACCTAGGGAAAAACACATTCACTGATTAAATATTTTTTTTTAATGCAAATTAAAGTGCAATCCTCAGTGTATAAATTGTTTTCAAGTGTGTCTGCCTTTAATGAGCCCTACAGATATCGTCCTGCTCACTCCATTCCTCTGCTAATTGAAATTCCCTTCGCTGTCAGAGCTGCTTATTAAAAACAAAGTGGTTGGGCATTTCCATTTGCGTATTACATTAAATAGACATAGATTTGTATATAAAAATGTATGTGCTGGTCGATGGACTCTTGGAGACAGGGCCCTTTTTAGGCATAGGCCACTAGGCGCCTTTGTTGATCCAGGGCGCCTATTGTTCTCCCTAGCACTCCCCTCGCTTATACTTGCTATGTTAATCTCTCGCTTCCTTGTTCTGCTGTAACCTGCAACATTGTATCTAGTACAGAGCCTGAACTCCACACTCTCTACATAGCAACAAATGTTCCAATGAACTGAAGGAGGAAGGAGGGGGGAGGATGAACTCAGCTAATAGTACTGAGGAGAACATTTTCTAAAATGGCAAGTAAAAGCGGCTGCAGACTTTATAACTGTGACCCTGTGACTAGCAGCCATAGATCCCTATCCCTGCCTCTTTCTTCCTTCCACCCAACTCTCCAATTAGAACTTAGGGCATATTTTAAGCAACGATATAGCGTCTAAAAATTACCGCCGCCCATCGTGGCCCCGAAATAGCCTATCGCCTTATTTATAACGGCCGCGATGGGCTGCGGTAATTTTAAGCCCCTTCGCGGCGATACTGTATAGTATCGCCGCGAAGGGACTTAAAATCCCTTCCCGACGCCTCTCCTAAGGGGCGGGGCATACGCCCCCCCGCCCACACTCCACCCCTCCCGCTTCCCCGCTCAGCGGCTACACCCGTTCCCCGCCCCTCCCCGCTCGCGCAATCTCGGAACGGGAGACTAGGAGGGGCTGCCGGAAGGGCCCCCCGCAACCCTCCAGCCCCCCGCCCGGCCGCTCCCGGGGAGGGGAAGGGAGGGAGCCGCTGGGAGGGGTGGAGGCTCCCTCCAGCGGCCCTGAGAAGCCTTTTGGGGCTTAGGGGGTCCTGCAGCTCGAACCGGGCCCCCCCCTCCAAGGCCCTTATAAGGGCCCTTGCGGCACTGACAAGTGCCTTTGGCGGGGGCCCGCAGCTCAACCGGGACCCCCAGTGCGGCTCTTAAAGAGCCCTTGGGCGGCGTCTTCTTTCTTCCAGTCCCGGCGACACCAGCTCCGCCGGCCGCCGACCCCCGAGAGGTACCCCCGGCGGGCGCCGGCGACCTCAACGAGGCCGATGTTGCCGGCGTCTTGATCCGACGCGACGTCTTCGGCTGGCAACACCAACCCCACTCAGGTCACCGATGCCAGCAGACTCACTGCGGCCGCCAGTGAGCCCCGCTGGCACCGCCGGCCTCAAGCGGAGCCGATGTTGCCAGCCGCTTTTCTTTTCTTAGCCATCTACTGCGATGCAATCTGAGTTCCGCGGCAAAGCTCCTCTTATATAGGTTTGCAGAAATCCATACCGTTTTGATTGGTCAATTTTAATACTTGCTTTACTTAACCAATCAGATTTCAGAACTTTCCAGAAATCTGATTGGTTAATGTAAAGCAAGTATTAAAAAATTGACCATCAGAAACGGATTATGGATTTCTGCAAACCTATATAAAGAGGAGCTTTCCGCCGCGGAACTCAGATGCCATCGCAGTAGATGGCTGAAGAAAGAAGAAAGAAGCGGCTGATAACATCGGCTCCGCTGAGGACGGCGGTGCCAGCGGGCTCACTGTCGGCCGCATGAGTCTGCCTGGCATCGGCGACCTGAGTGGGGTTGGTGTCGCCACCCGAAGCGTCCCCAAGGGCTCTTTTAAGAGCCGCACACTGGGGTCCCGGCTCGAGCTGCGGGACCCCCGCCAAGGCCGCAAGGCCCTACAGGGCCGGGAGGGGGTCCCGTTTCGAGCTGCGGGACCCCTAAGCCCCAAAGGGCTCTTGTTAGAGCCGCAGGCACTTGTAAGTGCCACAAGGCCCTGATAGGGCCGGGGAGGGGGTCCCGGTTCGAGCTGCGGACCCCTTAAGCCCCAAAAGGCTCTTGTCAGAGCCGCAAGGGCACTTGTAAGTGCCGCAAAGGCCCTTACAAGGGCCGGGAGGGGGGGTCCCGGTTCGAGCTGCTGGAACCCCCTAAGCCCCAAGGGCCCTCTCAGGCCCCGCTGGAGGGAGCCTCACCCCTCCCAGCGGCTGCCTCCCTTCCCCTCCCCGGGAGCGGCCGCGCGGGGGGCTTGGAGGGTTCCCGCAGCCCCTCCTAGCCTCCCGTTCCGAGATTGCCGCGAGCGGGGAACGGGTTGGGAGGGGCTGCTGGGACGCGGCGGGTGTTCGCCGCCGCCGCGGGGGGTGTGGGCAGGTGGGCGTGTCTCCCGGGGCGGGTGCGATCACCCGCCGCGGGTTGCCTGCCCATCCCGCCGCGGGAGGTTAGTATCGGCTGACTTCGCCACCTTCAAGGTGGCGAAGTAAAACAGCCGATACTAGCCGAGCGAACCAGTACCACACCGCCGCTTTTAAATAAGCGGCGGTAACAGGTAAGTATCGCCGCGAAGGGTTAACGCTTCGTTAACTTTTCGCGGCCGTTTTCGGACTTTTATAAATCGCGGTAAACGCGATTTGTGCGTTTAATGTCCGCGAAAACGCCCGAAAAGTTAACGAACCTTTATAAATATGCCCCTTAGAGTAGGTGAGGAGTGAACAATTCAATGGAGGAGACATGGAAGCAGGTACATACTGTATATCTGTCAATGCTGGCAGCTGGAAGGGTTAAGGTAAATTCTGCTCGGTACTAAGTGTTAATAGGAAAGTCTGTTGGCATTGAATGGTTCATGGTATACTCTTCTGGCGCTGAAAGTGTTAATGGCAATACTATGGGGAAGTCTGCTGGCGCTGAAGGGTTAATAGCAATTCTCTGGAAAGGTGCTGGCACTGAAGTATTAATAGTAAAGTCTGCTGGCACTAAAGGGTTAATGGTAATGTTCTGCTGGCACTGAAATTATTAATGCCAATATTCTTGGAAAAGCACTGAAAGAGTAAAACTCTCAGATCTCACCAATTTTCCGTCTCCGCTCCGGACCCGCTGGAAACAATTCTGGGGAGAACACTGGTGCCACATACCACCGCACATCCACTGAAGCCTATCCTGTCCTTCCAATCAGTATTTTATTTGTGGCCAGTGTCGCTGCATTCAACAATGTATGTATACACTCCCCGCCTCACCTGGTACAGCGTGTGCCCCTTACCAACTAGTAAAGCGTTCCCACTAAAAAGAACAGTCACAGTAGACGTGTCAGAAGCAGAAGGAAGACACAACTGTAGTTTGACGGGCCAATTTTTTTTACATTTTTTGTTTTTTTGGGGGGGGCGCATGTAGGTGGGAGGGCGTCTAGGGCACTAAAATGGCTAGAAACTGCCCTGCCTGGAGAATATCTATATAAAAAATAAAATCCATCCATTTCTGCTTTTTCAGAATTACAGAACCTGGAATTTTCTTTTTAATACCGTTGTTCATAACAGAAATGGAAATGTATCTCTTACATCACACTGTGACTAACGTTAACAGGTAACGGGCCAATCAAAACCCAGGAAATGTTCTAATAGGGATTCTTCTCAATTTGTTATACAGCGAGAGCCAAGCTAAAACCAGGAGGTGTGTCTAACAGAGACACTGGACGTCAGTCTGGAAAACTTATTAAACGAACTTATTAGGAACAGACTAGAAATAATGTAAAGCAAACATTTTCATTTAAATTTAAAATATATGGATAATGTGTATATGTGATGCAAACAGCATAAATGTAAAGTATACTTAATCTTTACATTGAAGAACTCAGCACTGGTTGGTAAATGGCACGTTAGTTTTAATGGTTGCATTCGGGTGAGTTTAGAACGCTCTCTTTTTAAAGGGCATGTCCACCCCCATACAAATTTGCCCCACTGTGTAGTGGGGCAAATTTGCTCCTTATGGTTGTCCTGCAGGGTTGTACTGATAAAGATCCAAAGAGGAACCTCTTTGTGTTAATCCGACCTTCAACTTCCTCTCCTCTAAAAGACTCTGGCATCGTAGTGGAGCTTTCCTACCCCCCCCCCTCCGGACCCTCGGCGGCTGCATCTTTTTTAAAAAAAATACAGCCCTAAATGTACTTACACACCCTCGTTGTCTCTGGTGACCGTCAGACGCATGAATGATTTGACTGAATATCAGCCAATCACAGGCGCAGTTGCTGGTCGGCCCCCTTCAGCTCATCTGCGCACGGAAGAGACCATGAACAAGGGGATGAGGCCACATAAGTACATTTTAGGGCTGATTTACATGTTTTAAAGAAGCATTTAGGGTTGGGGGTGGCCTTACGAAGTTGTACCTTTTGGGTGAAATCACGCTGTAACTCTGTGTATGAAAATAGTGCACACCATCCCTTTCATCCATGCACAGCATAAAATTTATACAGCACACTTTCCCTTTAATCTCTAGCATTAAGTACATTGGTAAGAGGAACATTTAGATAGTTAGATAGACAGACAGACAGATAGATGATAAAGATAGGTAGATAGATAGATAGATAGATAGATAGTTAGGTAGATAGATAGATAGATAGATAGATAGATAGATAGATAGAGTAAAGTAGGTAGATCGATAGATAGATAGATAGACAGACAGACAGACAGACAGCCAGACAGACAGACAATAGATAGATAGATAGATAGATAGATAGATAATAGATAGACACAGACAGACAGAACAGGTAGATAGATGATGATAGATAGATATATAGATAGATAGATAGATAGACAGACAGACAGACAGACAGACAGACAGACAACAGACAGACAGACAGACAACAGACAGCCAATAGATAGATAGATAGAAGATAGTAGATAGATAGATAGTAGTAGATAACAAAGACAGACGAAGGTAGATAGATAGATAGATAGATAGATAGATGAAGATAGATATGATAGATAGGAGGATAGATAGATAGATAGATAGATAGATAGATAGATAAAGATAGGTGATAGGATAAAGATAGCTACATAGATATGATAGATACGATAGATAATAGATAAAAAATAGATAAAATATGATAGATGGATAAAGATAATTAGATAAATACGATAGATGGATAAAGATAGTAATACGTAGATATATGATAGATAGATAGATAGATAGATAGATAGTAGATAGATTGATAGATAGATAGATAGATAGATAGATAGATAGATAGATGATAGATAGATAGATAGATAGATGATAGATAGATAGATATATAAAGATAGGTAGATACGATAAAGATAGCTACATAGATATGATAGATACGATAGATAATAGATAAACATAATAAGATATATGATAGATGGATAAGAAATTAGATAAATACGATAGATGGATAAAGATGGTAGATACGATAGATAGATAGAGAGATAGATAGAGGAGATAGATAGATAGATAGATAGATAGATAGTATAGATAGATAGATAGATAGGTATATAGATAGTATGTGATAGAGATAATAGATAGTAGATATGATAGATAGATGATAGGAGATAGATAGATAAAGATAGGTAGATACGATAATGATATCTACATAGTATGATAGATACGATAGATAATAGAAAGAAATAAGATAAATATGACGATGGATAAAGATAATTAGATAAATACGATAATAGATAAAGATAATTAGATAAATACGATAGATAAAGATAGGTAAATATATTGATATATAATTAGATAAAATAGTGCAACCCTAAATGCTAGCTTTAAAGGAGTTCAGTGCAAATACATATACGTTTATAAAAAAGAGCAGTATTTTCCAACCTAATGACCTTCCTGCCCATCACTTTTTGTCTGTGTATAAATAAATGCTTCCGAAATACTGACTTCCTGTTTGCAGGACCCTAGTAGAGATTGTTATGGTCTTACCCTTGACCCAGTGCCTGGTTGATCCAGTTGCTCAGTAGAATCTGCATGTTTGACCCATCCGACAGCCAATCATAGAAATTACTGTTAGGAACATTCCAAGTGGTGCATTCTGGGAAGAAGAAGGACGTTACAGAACCTGAAATGTCACCCACTAATGTCACCAGCAGGGAATAGCAAGGGGTATAAATTCAACTGATTGTTCAAAATGGAAGAGAATATGTGAGAATAACTATGTATGTGTAATATAAACCAAGAATTTAAAAATAATATTTTTACAATGAACTTTCCCTTTATAACATGTAAATCAACCCCTAAATGTACTTAGGTGAGCTCGTCCACTCATATTATTGAATAGTATAACAGACTGCAGTTGGTTAGCCAGTATATAGGTTAGGATTTTATAGCCCAGTATTGAGAAGGGTAGCGGAGGATATGAATTGTGGTCTTTAGGTTCTTTTTCCGTTTTGAGCCAATGACTGTGTTATGTTAGATTCCTTATAAAGATTCGGGCAGTGTCCTATTGGAAATAGAAGTTCAGTACATGTGGAAAAGTGGATCCTTCAAGTTTCAAGTAATGTTTAAATATTTCTACTGGGACCACCCAGTCCTGGGGGTTCAGGTCCTTATCGCCAGATTAATTTATCCAAGCTAAGTAGTGATCTAATATGATACAAGTTTATAATGTACTCTTACTATGATATATTACTTGATTCCACAAATACAGACAGCCTGCCCCCCAATAACCAGTAGCCACCATCCTTAGATCATCCATTGATTGTATTGAAATTAACATCTGTGGTTTAAGATTTTACCCAGTATAAACAGCAGAGACCCCTGCCGACAACGTGCGTGTGTTACATGCCAAATTGACCAGCCAATAAAAATGGAGAATAAAGGGCCTTTCGCTGGGGTTGGTGTAATACAGGAAGAAGTTTTAAGATTTGTACATTTGGGTGGACCTGCCCTTTAATATCTGTACTGCCCCTGACATTAAATACTGAAGGAGACAACAAAAATATGGTGCGAATTTTGCCCCAAACAATCAGATATTAGATGTCAAATCTGATTGGTTGGGGCAAAATTAGCACCATATTTTAACAATAAGAACTTTTATTAAATCTTCCCATAGTCTCTAGTCCTGATTACCTGGTGCTACAGTGGTTTTTCTCATTCATCCAGGTCATGGTATATCTGTGATGGTTCTCATTCATCCAGGTCATGGTATATCTGTGAAGGTTCTCATTCATCCAGGTCATGGTATATCTGTGAAGGTTCTCATTCATCCAGGTAATTGTATGTCTGTGATGGTTCTCATTCATCCAGATCATGGTATATTTGTGATGGTTCTAATTCATCCAGGTCATGGTATGTCTGTGATGATTCTCATTCATCCAGGTGGTATGTTTATGATGATTCTCATTCATCCAGGTCATGGTATATCTGTGATGGTACTCATTCATCCAGGTCATGGTATATCTGTGATGGTTCTCATTCATCCAGGTCATGGTATATCTGTGAAGGTTCTCATTCATCCAGGTCATGGTATATCTAGTTCGAGACTTTCGACTGGTCGGCTAGGAGGAAGAAACTGTCGGTCGCCGACCGATAATACAGTCCATAGGGCACGCACGATCGGTCATGGTTTTCCAACCCGATTCGGGCGAAGGAACGATCGGCAATCGGTGGGGGCCGCCATACAATAATAGGAGTATAGTGACCTTTAACAGATCACTTGTCACACACACACTTTATGCCGTACAACTTTGTATTATATGCTCTACCCTTGTATGTAACATGTATATTTTTTCTTAGGCATCAATGTTTTGTAAAGCTCCACAGAAGATGTTGGTGATATATAATATTAATCTTGACCCAAGGGCACCAAAGGGCAGTAAAATGTTAAAGTGATGAAAGAGACTAACAAGACCAGATCGCAATGTCATCTTGCACAGTGGCGGCTATGAAGAATCTATGGAATTCCTATGGATATCAGCGACATTTTTTTGCTCTTGCATTCTACTGCAATGTAGCAGATATGTGTGTGTAAATACAGGTCTGTACCAGGCATCTACAATGACGACGGTACATAAACATTGACAGGCCCAAACCATTACTTACACGCAGGTGATAAGTGTATAATCCTTTAGTCAATAAGTCCCTTTATTCAAAGGACTCTCATTGCAATGGTTTGCTTAGTGAGCCACTGCTACCATTGAGGTGTTATAGCTGACATCCCACTCTCAGATGATTACATCACAACAAACATTCATTCTCCGTGGATGGCTCAGAATGTAATTCTCTCTTGGGTGTGGTGATACTGTCTGGATATTAATTGAACGGGAGGGGATACAACCATGCGCTATATTTCATTGATCTTAGGGGCCCCACAATATAACAATACGCCACACCTAGAAACAGACATTTAACCAAGAATACTGCACTGCTTGCTATGTGGTTTCATTATGTACAGCAAAACTGCACAACCCCTACTGAATCCCAATAGATATCCCAATCAAGGTAACGGTGGTTCATTTTCTTTATAGAGGTGCTGAAGGGTATGTCACATTGTATGAAGGAGATTAGGATAAAAAGTAGCACACTACCTAACATTTAAATTGCTTAAGCTGGGTTCACACTTTGAGATCCTTCATCCTGACCGACCATTCGGGACTTCCGACTGGTCGGCCAGAACGAAGAACTGTTTGAAATGTTTGCCGTGACCAGCATGTTGATGTTTTCAGACGCGTCTGATCGTCCATTTTTCCGACTCGGAATGAATGGTCAGACATCAGTATTTGCAGTCATATACACTGAACTATTGGTCGATTAGGCCAAAACATTGGGTTTAGGCTGGTACACACCATGCAGTGTTTCGTCTGGTAGTCAGCCTGATGAATCACTGTTGGTGGCAGCAAAAGTTGCCACAGCCGACAAATTGCCGTAAACCAATCGTGCGGGGATTCTCTAAAACATTCTCTACCACAACATCTCGGCCACATTCACACATTAGAACTCTCTGGAAGGGAATTGCTCCCACTGACGTGTTTTCAATTACAATATGAATTCTCAGCATTGTTGGTAAATAAAGAAAGCACTATAAGCCAGATGGAATGTTTGGATATGAGATTAGGACATGTGTCTGGATTTATTTCATCATACATTGCAGGTAAAAATATGTGGAAATATTTGGTAAATATAAAGCACAGTATTAACTAAAGCTTTCCACCAAATTTGGTTGTTTCTCAGTGACCCATCTTGTTTCTAATGCATCATCCAGCACAAAGAGCCATTGTGAAATTATAACCCTTCCTGCTATGTGTCCATTGTCATCAAGGTCCTTAACTGAAGGAAATCATTGGTATCGTTGGAATTGATATGACAGGATCCATAAGAACTCAAACTGTATCCACTTTAAAGGGGAAGTTTGGTAAAGAAATTACACATGCTTTCTAGAATGCTTAGTGTAATTCCTTGTAATGGTAAAAATCCATATGGAACAAACGTATCTTCAATATTTAAGATCTTTTCTTGTTACAGTGTTAAGAAAACCAAATAGAAGGGATAGTGTGAGTTTTCTTACCTTATTCTAAGTTTTTCCCTGTTGCCTTTCCTGTTGACTATTAGTCATTGGTTTGACTAAGAGAAATCGAAGTAATCATTATTATGTTCTTTGTAGAGACAAAAACCAAAGAAAACCATTTGTTCTAAGAAAAGAACTAAAAGCCCCCAAGGAAAGTTTGTTCAGCCTATACTACTATTCTACTTAACTCAATTAGAATAAGATTAAGAATGGATGGGTGTAATTTCAATTTAATGCCTGAAACTAAGGAAAAGAAAAACTTGGATGAATGGAAGAAAAAGCTTATTTTAAAAAAAAAAAAAATTTTTTTGGTTGTCTTCTATGTGTAGGGAAGATGGGGATGCATATCTCATATCTCATATAGCGGAGATACAGCACTCCTGTAGTGCCAATCAGACTATTAATACCAAACTTCTATTCTGTGTACCAGAGGGCTACATATGTAAAGCAACTAATTCAGATATTGAGAAGAGAATCAATAGGAGATACAGTATTTCATTAGCTGTTAAAGGACAACTAAGTCTCGAACAACAAGGAATATCAATTTAACATAAAAGCAGTAATCTGTGTCTCATTGTATATCTGTGATGGTTCTCATTCATCCAGGTCATGGTACAGTATATCTGTGATGGTTCTCATCATCCAGGTCAGGTACAGTATATCGTGATGGTTCTCATTCATCCAGGTCATGGTTATCTGTGATGGTTCTCATTATCCAGGTCATGGTACAGTATTCTGTGATGGTTCTCATTCATCCAGGTCATGGTACGTATATCTGTGTGGTTTCATTCATCCAGGTCATGCATGGTATATCTGTGATGGTTCTCATTCATCCAGGTCATGGGTATATCTGTGATGGTTCTCATTCATCCAGGTCATGGTACAGTATATCGTGATGGTTCTCATTCATCCAGGTCATGGTATATCTGTGATGGTTCTCATTCATCCAGGTCATGGTACGTAGTATATCTGTGATGGTTCTCATTCATCCAGGTCATGGTACAGTATTCTGTGATGGTTCTCATTCATCAGGTCATGGTACAGTATATCTGTGATGGTTCTCATTCATCCAGGTCATGGTATATCGTGATGGTTCTCATTCATCCAGGTCATGGTACAGTATATCTGTGATGTTCTCATTCATCCAGGTCATGGTATATGTGTGAAGGTTCTCATTCATCCAGGTCATGGTATATCTGTGATGGTTCTCATCCTCCAGGTCATGGTATATCTGTGATGGTTCTCATTCAACCAGGTCATGGTATATCTGTGATGGTTCTCATTCATCCATGTCATGGTATACTTGTGAAGGTTCACATTCATCCAGGTCATGGTATATCTGTGAGGTTCTCATTCATCCAGGTATGGTATATCTGTGAGGTCTCATTCAACCAGGCATGGTATATCTTGTGATAGTTCTATTCATCAGGTCATGGTATATCTGTGATGGTTCTCATCATCCAGGTCATGGTACAGTATATCTGTGATGGTTCTCATTCATCCAGGTCATGGTATATCTGTGATGGTTCTCATTCATCCAGGTAGGTACAGTATATCTGTGATGGTTCTCATTCATCCAGGTCATGGTACAGTATATCTGTGATGGTTCTCATTCATCCAGGTCAGGTAAGTTATCTGTGATGGTTCTCATTCATCAGGTCATGGATACTTGATGGTTCTCATTCACAGGTCATGGTACAGTATATCTGTGATGGTTCTCATTCATCCAGGTCATGGTATATGTGTGAGGTTCCTTCATCCAGGTCATGGTATATCTGTGATGGTTCTCATTCCTCCAGGTCATGGTATATCTGTGATGGTTCTCATTCACCAGGTCATGGTATATCTGTGATGGTTCTCATTCATCCATGTCATGGTATATCTGTGAAGGTTCACATTCATCCAGGTCATGGTATATCTGTGATGGTTCTCATTCTCCAGGTCATGGTATATCTGTATGTGGTTCTCATTCAACCAGGTCATGGTATATCTGTGATAGTTCTCATTCATCCAGGTCATGGTATATCTGTGATGCTTCTCATTCATCCATGTCATGGTATTCTGTGATGGTTCTTATTCATCCAGGTCATGGTATATCTGTGAAGGTTCTCATTCATCCAGGTCATGGATATCGTATGATCTGGATGGTTCTCATTCATCCAGGTCATGGTAATTGGTGATGGTTCTCATTCATCCAGTTCATGGATATCTGTGATGGTTCTCATTCATCAGGTCATGGTATATTGTGATGGTTCTTATTTCACGATCATGGATATCTGTGAAGGTTCTCATTCATCCAGGTCATGGTATATCTGTGATGGTTCATTCATCCAGGTCATGGTATATCTGTGATGGTTCTCATTCATCCAGGTCATGTATATCTGTGATGGTTCCATTCACACAGGTCATGGTTTATCTGGGATGGTTCTCATTCCCCAGGTCATGGTATATCTATGAAGGTTCTCATTCTTCCAGGTCATGGTATATCTGTGAAGGTTCTCATTCATCCAGGTCATGGATATTCTGTTATGGTTCTCATTCATTCAGGTCATGGTATATCTGTGGTGGTTCTCATTCATCCAGGTCATAGATATCTGTAATATTCATCCAGGTCATGGTATATATGTGATGGTTCTCATTCATCCAGGTCATGGTATGTCTGTGATGGTACTCATTCCTCCATGCCATGGTATATCTGTGATGGTTCTCATCATCAGGTCATAGTATGTCTGTGATGGTACTCATTCATCCAGGTCATGGTATATCTGTGATGGTTCTATTCATCCAGGTCATGGTATATCTGTGAAGGTTCTCATTCATCCAGGTAATTGTATGTCTGTGATGGTTCTCATTCATCCAGATCATGGTATATTGTGATGGTTCTAATTATCAGGTCATGGTATGTCTGTGATGATTCTCATTCCATGGTGGTATGTTTATGATGATTCTCATTCATCCAGGTCATGGTATATCTGTGATGGTACTCATTCATCCAGGTCATGGTATATCTGTGATGGTTCTCATTCATCCAGGTCATGGATATCTGTGATGGTTCTCATTCATCCAGGTCATGGTATATCTGTGATGGTTCTCATTCATCCAGGTCATTGTATATCTGTGAGGTTCTCATTCATCCAGGTCATGGTATATCTGTGATGGGTCTCATTCATCCAGGTCATGGTATATCTGTGATGGTTCTCATTCACCCAGGTATGGTATCTGTGAAGGTTCTCATTCATCCCAGGTCAAGTGGTATATCTGTGATGGTTCTCATTCATCCAGTATGGCATCATGGGGAACTAGATTAACCCTGTCATTGTTGGGACAGTGCTCACTGGTTCATCACGGGGAACTAGATTACATCATGGGGAACTAGATTAACCCTGTCATTGTTGGGACAGTGCTCAGTGGTTCATCACGGGGAACTAGATTAATTTATTACAATAAATACCACATGAGCCACCCCCTTTATTATACTCACTTATTACAATAAATACCACATAAGCCAACCCCTTTATTATACTAATTTATTACAATACTACATGAGCCAACCCCATTAATATACTCATTTATTACAATAAATACTACATGAGCCAACCCCTTTATTCTGTTCTATTTATGTAATAATGAGTATAATAAAGGGGTGGCTCATGTAGTATTTATTGTAATAAATGAGTATAATAAAGGGGTGGCTCATGTAGTATTTATTGTAATAAATGAGTATATTAATGGGGTTGGCTCATGTAGTATTGTAATAAATTAGTATAATAAAGGGGTTGGCTTATGTGGTATTTATTGTAATAAGTGAGTATAATAAAGGGGTGGCTCATGTGGTATTTATTGTAATAAATGAGTATAATAAAGGGGTTGGCTCATGTTCTATTTATTGTAATAAATGAGTATAATAAAGGGGTGGCTCATGTAGTATTTATTGTAATAAATAAGTATAATAAGGGGTTGGCTCATGTAGTATTTATTGTAATAAATAAGTATATAATGGGGTTGGCTCATGTAGTATTTATGTAATAAATGAGTATAATAAAGCGGTTGGCTTGTGTGGTATTTTATGTAATAAATGAGTATATAAAAGGGGTGGCTCATGTGGTATTTATGTAATACATAAGTATAATAATGGGGTTGGCTCAGTACTATTTATTGTAATAAATGAGTATAGTAAAGGGTGGCTCATGTGGTAATTATTGTAATAAATGAGTATAATAAAGGGGGTGGCTCGTGTAGTATTTATTGTAATAAATGAGTATAGTAAAGGGGTTGGCTCATGTTCTATTTATTGTAATAAATGAGTATAATAAAGGGGTGTCTCATGTAGTATTTATTGTAAAAATGAGTATAATAAAGGGTGGCTCATGTAGTATTTATTGTAATAAATGAGTATAGTAAAGGGGTTGGCTCAGTTCTATTATGTAATAAATGAGTATAATAAAGGGGTTGTCTCATGTAGTATTTATTGTAATAAATGAGTATATAAGGGTTGGCTCATGTAGTATTTATGTAATAAATGAGTATAATAAAGGGGGTGGCTCATGTTCTATTTATTGTAATAAATGAGTATAATAAAGGGTGGGCTCATGTAGACTTTATTGTAATAAATGAGTATAATAAAGGGGTTGGCTCATGTAGTATTTATTGTAATAAAATGAAGTATATTAATGGGGTTGGCTCATGTAGTATTGTAATAATTAGTAAATAAAGGGGTTGGCTTAGTGGTATTTATTGTATAAGTGAGTATAATAAAGGGGGTGGCCCATGTGGTATTTATTGTAATAAATAAGTTAATAAAGGGGTTGGCTCATGTTCTATTTATTGTAATAAATGAGTATAATAAAGGGGTGGCTCATGTAGTATTTATTGTAATAAATGAGTATAATAAAGGGGTTGGCTCATGTAGTATTTATTGTAATAAATAAGTATAATAATGGGGTTGGCTCATGTAGTATTTATTGTAATAAATGAGTATAATAAAGCGGTTGGCTTATTGTGGTATTTATTGTAATAATGAGTATAAAAAGGGGTGGCTCATGTGGTATTTATTGTAATACATGAGTATAATACTGGGGTTGACTATTTATTGTAATAAATGAGTATAGTAAGGGGTTGGCTATGTTCTATTTATTGTAATAAATGAGTATAATAAAGGGGTTGTCTCATGTAGTATTTATTGTAATAATGAGTATAATAAAGGGGTGGCTCATGTAGATTAAGTTTAATAATTGAGTATAATAAAGGGGTTGGCTAGTGTAGTTATTGTATAAATGAGTTAATAAAGGGGTTAGCTCATGTAGTATTTATTGTAAAAAACAATTGAAGCTCTCCAATGGCCTGGGTGCTATGCTGCAGATATACATTAGATCAGTTAGAAGGTCAGTGCACTTCTACATAACAAAATACAAATTTATTATTATCACTGCTTGAAAAAGGTTGAATACAAACGTTGCATTGTACTGTAATAAATGTGTTATACAAGAAGTCCTTGGGTGGCACCTACCTTCTTACTGATTGTATATATATGTATGCAGTATATATAATATCTAGTGACTAGGACATAGCTGATTATGGGTCACATGTTAACCCAATAGGTAAGGACAGTTTTATTAGCGGGTGAGGGGGTCACCCTAATGCTTGGACCTGCAGGCTGATAGACATATTATTTACTCCCACCCGAGATTTTAGGACCTGCAGTTGGAACAGCTGGAGGGCCACAGGCTGCCCATATTTATATTAAGAGACACAAAAATAAGAAACAGTAGAGAATGAGGCCAATCAAAGAGTTTTAACATGTGATCTGATCTCGCTTGCGATCTGATGGCAAGTGAAAAAGCGCACACTAGTGTGGCAGATTGTTATGGCCACTGGGTTTCACATTGTATGTATAATGTAAACCTGATGGGCGTGGTGCAATCTGCTGCGATTTTCTAACGCAAGAATGCAATGTTACGTCTGGTTTGCTATAGTTGTGTAATGTTATAGGGGTTTCTGTAATAAACAGAAATGTCCTTAATGGAGGGGGTCCTTTATATGGAGATCAGGCATTAGAGACTTGTTTGTTCTTTTCATTTGTTCCTGCCTGGCCCATTTTATTTTTGCGTTAACAAATATGGATAACATTGGGGTGGCTGGGGGTAAGGCTGCCAAGGCCTGTGTTTAGACCTTCAGTCGGGACAATCCCACCCAAATAGGTTCCCGTGTGTAACCAGCTGTAATGTAAACATTTCAAATACGTGGTGCATCCTGGGAGGTGGTCCGTTGAAGGACCTGAAATGGCAATCAATAGATTTTTCAAAAATGAAGACCATGTTTAGAATATGTAGGTGCAATACAGATCACCAATTTTTTTTAAAAAGTTTGTTTTTACAGAATTTCCCCTCTAGTAAAAAAAAAATTTTTAGCTATTCAGCCCAAACCCTGCAGACCTCAGAGAGCTTTCACACATGCTCATCTGCACACTCAATGAACACCAAGTAGATTTAGAAGTCTTTGTCGTGCATCATCCGTGACTAACAAATCTACCCAGAAGTGGAGTGGAGACCCTATTATGTTGCGGCTGTGATCAGGATGTCGCTCTTCAGCTTCACTTCTTTACCCAAACAAATAAAAATCTATTAATAATAATGAACTAATTCTAACATTACCCACAGTCTAACGGAATGTATCATATAACAAAATTAAAGATTCCTTTCTTATTAACTAGAAACCTCAATTCTTTAAAATCTGCATTTCTCCAACCCCTCCATGCAGGGGTATCCATGGACCTTCATGCATGCCACATTGTGGGTAGAACTGGCGTGCACGAGAAGATGGGTCCATTGTCCGTATTTTATAACTGTCCTTTAGTATATAGCATGCGACTTAAAATTGCTGTTCTATTTCCTCTTCCCTTTTATTCCACCCATATTGGGCTGGTATCTCCTTCTACAGACATGAAATTTAATAGACACATAGGACAAGTGTTGTCTTCTAGCCAATGAATATGTGGAACACTTTTGGAGTTATCTGCAAATATGGAAGATTTTTTTTCGTGCATAGACTTAAATGGGCAGAACCTTCAAACGCAAACATTGTAAGCAGGGGGATTTCTGAATAGGCCACCTAGGAAAATAAAAACTCGACCAACCAATGAACACAGTGTTTAAGACTAAAACTTTAACACGTGAAAAACGCACTAATGTGGCCTAGCCCTCACTCAATTAACAAGTAACAAAGGTTCAGCCCCACTACAATAAACAAAGAAGTGGATTGAGGAGCTTGTAAGTATGATATCTCTTGCTGGGAGCAAGAATCTGAATCCTGGGAATGACCAGTACACAATACAAGCATATAAAAGGGGAAGAAAAGATTAAAAGCTTACAATAAAATAGGAACATTCCTTAATTTTGTAGTCTCTACTTATGCAAATGTGTTATTTGTACGAGCAGGGACTACAATATTAAAGGAATGTTCCTTATTTTATTGTTAGCTTATATTAATCTTTTCCCCCTTATACATTGCTTCCCTTTCTTAATAGATACAGCCGAGCAGGGGACCTCCTTCCAAATTGCGTCCTTTCTAGCCAAAGTTAAACTTTCCCTTTCTAGTTCAGTTGCGACCCTGCATGACAGAACATGTGACGGGCTCTCAATCCTTTAGGCCTTATAGAACGTTTTGTTCTAAAAACCGTCTCCAATAGAATAAATATAAAATCCCCGGAATTCATTTAGAAGCTTTTGCAGGAAAAAAAAAAACAAGAAATGTACTGTAATTCGCATCCGATACAAGATATGGATTTGTTTATTTCACCTCTTCTCCATAACATGCCACAACACAACACGGTATCTTTACGCGAGCACTAGGGGCACTTTGTATGTAAGTTTATTTACTCAAACATAGATGGAGAGTTATTCCAAGTCATCATTACAATAAGACTTTTACACTTAAATTAACAGTCATGTAAAAAATAAAAAAAGGAAAAAAGAAAAGCTGTAAATAAAAATATTTACAAACGTCGGACTGAAACTGGCTTCAAACGCGCCTTACTAACAATCCTACCCAACGGCATATACATTTTACAGTAAACTGGCTTCGAACGCGCCTTACTAACAATCATACCAACGGCATATACATTTTACAGTAAAGTACATTATGGTCCATAAAACATACAGACGTTACAGAAAACTGTACAAAAATAAAATCTTTATTAAAAGCGGCTGAACTGTAGCAGGGGAACAGGAGAAGAAAAAGGCACACACTACACTCCGCTACGGCCAGCAACACTAGTCGGCAAAAACACCACGACTCTTTATATCGAAATGGTTTACGGCGATATTCAGGGAAGGAAGATCATTCATCGGAGCCTGTCCCCGCGCCAAATGGTCGCGTCGTCACATACAGCTATAAGGATACTGCTGTCTCTGCTAAAACTCGTCTGTCTGATGGCGGCTACACATTGGGGTATGTAAGAGTTGTGCACCTAGAAGGAAAATTAAACAAACACAGTACAGTGAGCTCATTGTACACAAGGGAAGAATTCTGTGCCCTCTCTTAAAGGAGAACTTAAAGTGCGTATAAAGATTTTTCTTTTTTTAATTTTAAGAGTACCTGGGACAGGGAGACATGAAGACAACTGCTTCAGCACTATCTTTATTACAGGAAAGTCCAGGACACAAACCTGGCAGATGAAAACTGTAACTGTATCAACAAAATGATATTGGGAGGTAACCATAATCAATCTTACCTTACTTTTTAAAAAACATTTTATTTTAAATCCCCTCCACAGAGGAAACTTTATTGAGGTAAAATAAAATGTTGCATATAATAAATTTCACATTTAACAAACATAGACATTTTTGACAGTATACATTACTTTTGTTGCTTATTGTATCTCGATGTTTGCATTGATATAAAAATTGAAAACCACAGGATGATAGCAACAGTACAATTTAACCCAATAAACATTATTATTTTACTAAACATTTTTGTTTGTGTATTTAGTTTCCCGTCTCATGACTTTCTTCACATTTGGGGGTGCCTTTTCCTTTATCAAGATATTTTGCCAATTAGGAAGTGTATTTACGTTATTGTAATAAATGAGTATAATAAAGGGGTTGGCTCATGTAGTATTAATGGTAATAATTGAGTATAATAAAGGGGTTGGCTAGTGTAGTATTGTAATAAATGAGTATAATAAAGGGGTTAGCTCATGTAGTATTTATTGTAATAAACAATTGAAGCTCTCCAATGGCCTGGGTGCTATGCTGCAGATATACATATGATCAGTTAGAAGGTCAGTGCACTTCCTACATAACAAAATACAAATTTATTATTATCACTGCTTGAAAAAGGTTGAATACAAACGTTGCATTGTACTGTAATAAATGTGTTATACAAGAAGTCCTTGGAGTGCACCTACCTTCTTACTGATTGTATATATATGTATGCAGTATATATATATATCTAGTGACTAGGACATAGCTGATTATGGGTCACATGTTTAACCCAATAGGTAAGGACAGTTTTATTTAGCGGGTGAGGGGGTCACCCTAATGCTTGGACCTGCAGGCTGATAGACATATTATTTACTCCCACCCAGAGATTTTAGGACCTGCAGTTGAACAGCTGGAGGGCCACAGGCTGCCCATATTTATATTTAAGAGACACAAAAATAAGAAACAGTAGAGAATGAGGCCACATCAAAGAGTTTTAACATGTGATCTGATCTCGCTTGCGATCTGATGGCAAGTGAAAAAGCGCACACTAGTGTGGCAGATTGTTATGGCCACTGGGTTTCACATTGTATGTATAATGTAAACCTGATGGGCGTGGTGCAATCTGCTGCGATTTTCTAACGCAAGAATGCAATGTTACGTCTGGTTTGCTATAGTTGTGTAATGTTATAGGGGTTTCTGTAATAAACAGAAAATGTCCTTTATATGGAGGGGGTCCTTTATATGGAGATACAGGCATTAGATGACTTGTTTGTTCTTTTCATTTGTTCCTGCCTGGCCCATTTTATTTTTGCGTTAACAAATATGGATAACATTGGGGTGGCTGGGGGTAAGGCTGCCAAGGCCTGTGTTTAGACCTTCAGTCGGGACAATCCCACCCAAATAGGTTCCCTGTGTGTAACCAGCTGTAATGTAAACATTTCAAATACGTGGTGCATCCTGGGAAGGTGGTCCGTTGAAGGACCTGAAATGGCAATCAATAGATTTTTCAAAAATGAAGACCATGTTTAGAATATGTAGGTGCAATACAGATCACCAATTTTTTTTAAAAAGTTTGTTTTTACAGAATTTCCCCTCTAGTAAAAAAAAAATTTTTAGCTATTCAGCCCAAACCCTGCAGACCTCAGAGAGCTTTCACACATGCTCATCTGCACACTCAATGAACACCAAGTAGATTTAGAAGTCATTTGTCGTGCATCATCCGTGACTAACAAATCTACCCAGAAGTGGAGTGGGAGACCCTATTATGTTGCGGCTGTGATCAGGATGTCGCTCTTCAGCTTCACTTCTTTACCCAAACAAATAAAAATCTATTAATAATAATGAACTAATTCTAACATTACCCATCAGTCTAACGGAATGTATCATATAACAAAATTTAAAGATTCCTTTCTTATTAACTAGTAAACCTCAATTCTTTAAAAATCTGCATTTCTCCAACCCCTCCATGCAGGGGTATCCATGGACCTTCATGCATGCACACATTGTGGGTAGAACTGGCGTGCACGAGAAGATGGGTCCATTGTCCGTATTTTTATAACTGTCCTTTAGTATATAGCATGCGACTTAAAATTGCTGTTCTATTTCCTCTTCCCTTTTATTCCACCCATTATTGGGCTGTATCTCCTTCTACAGACATGAAATTTAATAGACACATAGGACAAGTGTTGTCTTCTAGCCAATGAATATGTGGAACACTTTTGGAGTTATCTGCAAATATGGAAGATTTTTTTTCGTGCATAGACTTAAATGGGCAGAACCTTCAAACGCAAACATTGTAAGCAGGGGCGGATTTCTGAATAGGCCACCTAGGAAAATAAAAACTCGACCAACCAATGAACACAGTGTTTAAGACTAAAACTTTAACACGTGAAAAACGCACTAATGTGGCCTAGCCCTCACTCAATTAACAAGTAACAAAGGTTCAGCCCCACTACAATAAACAAAAGAAGTGGATTGAGGAGCTTGTAAGTATGATATCTCTTGCTGGGAGCAAGAATCTGAATCCTGGGAATGACCAGTACACAATACAAGCAATATAAAAGGGGAAGAAAAGATTAAAAGCTTACAATAAAATAAGGAACATTCCTTTAATTTTGTAGTCTCTACTTATGCAAATGTGTTATTTGTACGAGCAGGGACTACAATATTAAAGGAATGTTCCTTATTTTATTGTTAGCTTATATTAATCTTTTCCCCCTTATACATTGCTTCCCTTTCTTAAATAGATACAGCCGAGCAGGGGACCTCCTTCCAAATTGCGTCCTTTCTAGCCAAAGTTAATACTTTCCCTTTCTAGTTCAGTTGCGACCCTGCATGACAGAACATGTGACGGGCTCTCAATCCTTTAGGCCTTATAGAACGTTTTGTTCTAAAAACCGTCTCCAATAGAATAAATAATAAAATCCCCTGGAATTCATTTAGAAGCTTTTGCAGGAAAAAAAAAAAACAAGAAATGTACTGTAATTCGCATCCGATACAAGATATGGATTTGTTTATTTCACCTCTTCTCCATAACATGCCACAACACAACACGGTATCTTTACGCGAGCACTAGGGGCACTTTGTATGTAAGTTTATTTACTCAAACATAGATGGAGAGTTATTCCAAGTCATCATTACAATAAGACTTTTACACTTAAATTAACAGTCATGTAAAAAATAAAAAAAGGAAAAAAGAAAAAGCTGTAAATAAAAATATTTACAAACGTCGGACTGAAACTGGCTTCAAACGCGCCTTACTAACAATCCTACCCAACGGCATATACATTTTACAGTAAACTGGCTTCGAACGCGCCTTACTAACAATCATACCCAACGGCATATACATTTTACAGTAAAGTACATTATGGTCCATAAAAACATACAGACGTTACAGAAAACTGTACAAAAATAAAATCTTTATTAAAAGCGGCTGAACTGTAGCAGGGGAACAGGAGAAGAAAAAGGCACACACTACACTCCGCTACGGCCAGCAACACTAGTCGGCAAAAACACCACGACTCTTTATATCGAAATGGTTTACGGCGATATTTCAGGGAAGGAAGATCATTCATCGGAGCCTGTCCCAGCGCCAAATGGTCGCGTCGTCACATACAGCTATAAGGATACTGCTGTCTCTGCTAAAACTCGTCTGTCTGATGGCGGCTACACATTTGGGGTATGTAAGAGTTGTGCACCTAGAAGGAAAATTAAACAAACACAGTACAGTGAGCTCATTGTACACAAGGGAAGAATTCTGTGCCCTCTCTTAAAGGAGAACTTAAAGTGCGTATAAAGATTTTTTCTTTTTTTAATTTTAAGAGTACCTGGGACAGGGAGACATGAAGACAACTGCTTCAGCACTATCTTTATTACAGGAAAGTCCAGGACACAAACCTGGCAGATGAAAACTGTACTGTATCAACAAAATGATATTGGGAGGTAACCATAATCAATCTTACCTTACTTTTTAAAAAACATTTTATTTTAAATCCCCTCCACAGGGAGGAACTTTATTGAGGTGAAAATAAAATGTTGCATATAATAAAATTTCACATTTAACAAACATAGAACATTTTTGACAGTATACATTACTTTTGTTGCTTATTGTATCTCGATGTTTGCATTGATATAAAAATTGAAAACCACAGGATTGATAGCAACAGTACAATTTAACCCAATAAACATTATTATTTTACTAAACCATTTTTGTTTGTGTATTTAGTTTCCCGTCTCATGACTTTCTTCACATTTGAGGGGTGCCTTTTCCTTTATCAAGATATTTTGCCAATTAGGAAGTGTATTTACGCATACGCTTCACTCCTTCAGAGATTCATTCATTTCCCCGTATTGGGAGAAGTTTCCCAACAGCTCCACACTGTCGTATTTGAGGGGGCAGCCCCTGTGTGCATACATTCATTTTTTTGAATGGCAATATTTTATTGATATCCTGCTTTTAAATTTTTTTTTTTTTTTTTACAGAGTAGTTGTCCTTTAAGAGGCCAATAACAGGCCTGACGGGGAAAAACAGTTGTCACACAATCAGCCATAATATGATCCAGCAACTAAATGATATTTAAAGGGCAATTCCAGTCAAAAACAAAGTTTAGCTATAAATGTTAACCAACTCCCCCCAAACCTAGCTTTAGCATTAACAATATATTCCAAAGATGCCCCTGAAGTCTGAGCGCCCCTCACCGCAACGTCACACACAATCACCTGTTTTTGCTCACAATAAGCTTGTAACAGGAGCAGGTGGTGGCACCTATGTGGCGACGGACTTTGTCAGGTAAGAGACTTCGGGCATATTTGGAACATATTGGTTATGCGAAAGCTAGATTTGGGGGGTGATTAACATTTATAACTAAACTATTTTTGACTGGACTTACCCTTTAATATACTGATGTTTAGGTAAGAACGTTACTCGTCCAATAAAGTTTCAAACGTGTCTGGGAAAAAAAAAAAAGAAAAAATATACAGTCGTCCTCCAATCAGCCATAGGAGGTTTGGCGACTGTACGTCTAAATATTTCAATATTGTATGATTGCAATTGGTTCGTTTATGGGCCCCTATAGTCTTACTACATGTTAACTGTTCACTTCTGTTTCTTCTTTAAGTGAATGAGTTCCTTTATACAGTTGAAATCTCAAATTTTATTATACACGTCTCAGCAGGATCAATCGAAAAAATATTGATTTTATTGAAAACAAAAATGTCAGTGAACGATTGGTCAAGCTGTCATTAGTGATCTGATCAAATTATCAGACTAGTAATGTGTGTGTGTACCCATCTCACTGTCCACATTATCATCTCTGGTGCTTGTCAAAGATTTCCAAGCCCTTGTCTGTAGAGGTTTATGGCACTTTCTTACAGATGATTCACCAAGCAGCACAATTTGGCACCTCCCATAACTAGAACATCATGTGTTCTAACCATAGACACACTAACCTGGTTTGTGACTAGATAATATGCGGAAGCTCCCATTAAGTATCATTGTATTATACATATAGTTCCAGTCTGATAACATTTTTCCCTTCAGTCTGTCGGCAATGACAGATACCAATAAACTGATGCGTCAAAGATTTACTTAAGCAGACAAAAAACTGCAACTGGACTTGCATAAAGATCCAAATATTCCTTCCATCTAGTGTTCTACATAAATATCCAAATATTCCTTCCACCTAGTGTTCTGCATAAATATCCAAATATTCCTTCTGTCTAGTGTTCCACATAAATATCCAAATATTCCTTCTGTCTAATGTTCCACATCGTAAATACACTTCCTAATTGGCAAAATATCTTGATAAAGGAAAAGGCACCCCCAAATGTGAAGAAAGTCATGAGACGGGAAACTAAATACACAAACAAAAATGTTTAGTAAAATAATAATGTTTATTGGGTTAAATTGTACTGTTGCTATCATCCTGTGGTTTTCAATTTTTATATCAATGCAAACATCGAGATACAATAAGCAACAAAAGTAATGTATACTGTCAAAAATGTCTATGTTTGTTAAATGTGAAATTTATTATATGCAACATTTTATTTTACCTCAATAAAGTTTCCTCTGGGAGGGGATTTAAAATAAATGTTTTTTAAAAAGTAAGGTAAGATTGATTATGGTTACCTCCCAATATCATTTTGTTGATACAGTTACAGTTTTCATCTGCCAGGTTTGTGTCCTGGACTTTCCTGTAATAAAGATAGTGCTGAAGCAGTTGTCTTCATGTCTCCCTGTCCCAGGTACTCTTAAAATTAAAAAAAGAAAAATCTTTATACGCACTTTAAGTTCTCCTTTAAGAGAGGGCACAGAATTCTTCCCTTGTGTACAATGAGCTCACTGTACTGTGTTTGTTTAATTTTCCTTCTAGGTGCACAACTCTTACATACCCCAATGTGTAGCCGCCATCAGACAGACGAGTTTTAGCAGAGACAGCAGTATCCTTATAGCTGTATGTGACGACGCGACCATTTGGCGCGGGGACAGGCTCCGATGAATGATCTTCCTTCCCTGAATATCGCCGTAAACCATTTCGATATAAAGAGTCGTGGTGTTTTTGCCGACTAGTGTTGCTGGCCGTAGCGGAGTGTAGTGTGTGCCTTTTTCTTCTCCTGTTCCCCTGCTACAGTTCAGCCGCTTTTAATAAAGATTTTATTTTTGTACAGTTTTCTGTAACGTCTGTATGTTTTATGGACCATAATGTACTTTACTGTAAAATGTATATGCCGTTGGTATGATTGTTAGTAAGGCGCGTTCGAAGCCAGTTTACTGTAAAATGTATATGCCGTTGGGTAGGATTGTTAGTAAGGCGCGTTTGAAGCCAGTTTCAGTCCGACGTTTGTAAATATTTTTATTTACAGCTTTTCTTTTTTCCTTTTTTATTTTTTACATGACTGTTAATTTAAGTGTAAAAGTCTTATTGTAATGATGACTTGGAATAACTCTCCATCTATGTTTGAGTAAATAAACTTACATACAAAGTGCCCTAGTGCTCGCGTAAAGATACCGTGTTGTGTTGTGGCATGTTATGAGAAGAGGTGAAATAAACAAATCCATATCTTGTATCGGATGCGAATTACAGTACATTTCTTGTTTTTTTTTTTCCTGCAAAAGCTTCTAAATGAATTCCGGGGATTTTATATTTATTCTATTGGAGACGGTTTTTAGAACAAAACGTTCTATAAGGCCTAAAGGATTGAGAGCCCGTCACATGTTCTGTCATGCAGGGTCGCAACTGAACTAGAAAGGGAAAGTTTAACTTTGGCTAGAAAGGACGCAATTTGGAAGGAGGTCCCCTGCTCGGCTGTATCTATTAAGAAAGGGAAGCAATGTATAAGGGGGAAAAGATTAATATAAGCTAACAATAAAATAAGGAACATTCCTTTAATATTGTAGTCCCTGCTCGTACAAATAACACATTTGCATAAGTAGAGACTACAAAATTAAGGAATGTTCCTATTTTATTGTAAGCTTTTAATCTTTTCTTCCCCTTTTATATTGCTTGTATTGTGTACTGGTCATTCCCAGGATTCAGATTCTTGCTCCCAGCAAGAGATATCATACTTACAAGCTCCTCAATCCACTTCTTTTGTTTATTGTAGTGGGGCTGAACCTTTGTTACTTGTTAATTGAGTGAGGGCTAGGCCACATTAGTGCGTTTTTCACGTGTTAAAGTTTTAGTCTTAAACACTGTGTTCATTGGTTGGTCGAGTTTTTATTTTCCTAGGTGGCCTATCAGAAATCCCCCTGCTTACAATGTTTGCGTTTGAAGGTTCTGCCCATTTAAGTCTATGCACGAAAAAAAATCTTCCATATTTGCAGATAACTCCAAAAGTGTTCCACATATTCATTGGCTAGAAGACAACACTTGTCCTATGTGTCTATTAAATTTCATGTCTGTAGAAGGAGATACCAGCCCAATATGGGTGGAATAAAAGGGAAGAGGAAATAGAACAGCAATTTTAAGTCGCATGCTATATACTAAAGGACAGTTATAAAAATACGGACAATGGACCCATCTTCTCGTGCACGCCAGTTCTACCCACAATGTGGCATGCATGAAGGTCCATGGATACCCCTGCATGGAGGGGTTGGAGAAATGCAGATTTTAAAGAATTGAGGTTTCTAGTTAATAAGAAAGGAATCTTTAATTTTGTTATATGATACATTCCGTTAGACTGTGGGTAATGTTGAATTAGTTCATTATTATTAATAGATTTTTATTTGTTTGGGTAAAGAAGTGAAGCTGAAGAGCGACATCCTGATCACAGCCGCAACATAATAGGGTCTCCACTCCACTTCTGGGTAGATTTGTTAGTCACGGATGATGCACGACAAAGACTTCTAAATCTACTTGGTGTTCATTGAGTGTGCAGATGAGCATGTGTGAAAGCTCTCTGAGGTCTGCAGGGTTTGGGCTGAATAGCTAAAAATTTTTTTTTTACTAGAGGGGAAATTCTGTAAAACAAACTTTTTAAAAAAAATTGGTGATCTGTATTGCACCTACATATTCTAAACATGGTCTTCATTTTTGAAAAATCTATTGATTGCATTTCAGGTCCTTCAACGGACCACCTTCCCAGGATGCACCACGTATTTGAAATGTTACATTACAGCTGGTTACACACGGGAACCTATTTGGGTGGGATTGTCCCGACTGAAGGTCTAAACACAGGCCTTGGCAGCCTTACCCCCAGCCACCCCAATGTTATCCATATTTGTTAACGCAAAAATAAAATGGGCCAGGCAGGAACAAATGAAAAGAACAAACAAGTCTCTAATGCCTGATCTCCATATAAAGGACCCCCTCCATTAAGGACATTTCTGTTTATTACAGAAACCCCTATAACATTACACAACTATAGCAACCAGACGTAACATTGCATTCTTGCGTTAGAAAATCGCAGCAGATTGCACCACGCCCATCAGGTTTACATTATACATACATGTGAAACCCAGTGGCCATAACAATCTGCCACACTAGTGTGCGCTTTTTCACTTGCCATCAGATCGCAAGCGAGATCAGATCACATGTTAAAACTCTTGATTGGCCTCATTCTCTACTGTTTCTTATTTTTGTGTCTCTTAATATAAATATGGGCAGCCTGTGGCCCTCCAGCTGTTCAACTGCAGGTCCTAAAATCTCGGGTGGGAGTAAATAATATGTCTATCAGCCTGCAGGTCCAAGCATTAGGGTGACCCCCTCACCCGCTAAATAAAACTGTCCTTACCTATTGGGTTAACATGTGACCCATAATCAGCTATGTCCTAGTCACTAGATATTATATATACTGCATACATATATATACAATCAGTAAGAAGGTAGGTGCCACTCCAAGGACTTCTTGTATAACACATTTATTACAGTACAATGCAACGTTTGTATTCAACCTTTTTCAACGCAGTGATAATAATAAATTTGTATTTTGTTATGTAGAAGTGCACTGACCTTCTAACTGATCTAATGTATATCTGCAGCATAGCACCCAGGCCATTGGAGAGCTTCAATTGTTTTTTACAATAAATACTACATGAGCTAACCCCTTTATTAACTCATTTATACAATACTACACTAGCCAACCCCTTTATTATACTCAATTATTAAACTTAATCTACATGAGCCACCCTTTATTATACTCATTATTACAATAAATACTACATGAGACAACCCCTTTATTATACTCATTTATTACAATAAATAGAACATGAGCCAACCCCTTACTATACTCATTTATTACAATAAATAGTCAACCCCAGTATTATACTCATGTATTACAATAAATACCACATGAGCCACCCTTTTTATACTCATTATTACAATAAATACCACATAAGCCAACCGCTTTATTATACTCATTATTACAATAAATACTAACATGAGCCAACCCCATTATTATACTTATTTATACAATAAATACACATGAGCCAACCCCTTTATTATACTCATTTATTACAATAAATACTACATAGCCACCCCTTTATTATACTCATTTATTACAATAAATAGAACATGAGCCAACCCCTTATTAACTTATTTATTACAATAAATACCACATGGCCACCCCTTTATTATACTCACTTATACAATAAATACCACTAAGCCAACCCCTTTATTATACTAATTATTACAATACTACATGAGCCAACCCCATTAAATACTCATTTATTACAATAAATACTACATGAGCCAACCCTTTATTATACTCATTTATTACAATAAATCTACATGAGCCCACCCTTTATTATACTCATTTATTACAATAAATAGAACATGAGCCACCCCCTTTATTATACTCATTTATTACATAAATACTACATGAGCCAACCCTTATATACTCATTTATTACAATAAATACTACATGAGACAACCCCTTTATTATACTCATTTATTACAATAATAGAACTGACCAACCCCTTTACTATACTCATTTATTACAATAAATACTACATGAGCCACCCCTTTATTATACTCATTTTTACAATAATACTACATGAGACACCCCTTTATTATACTCATTTATTACAATAATAGAACATGAGCCAACCCCTTTACTATACTCATTTATTACAATAAATACTACACGAGCCACCCCTTTATTATACTCATTTATTACAATAATTACACATGAGCCACCCCTTTATATACTCATTTATTACAATAAATAGTACTGAGCCAACCCCATTATTATACTTATTATTACAATAAATACCACATGAGCCACCCTTTTATATACTCATTTATTACATAAAATACCAACAAGCCAACCCTTTATTATACTCATTTATTACATAAATACTACATGAGCCAACCCCATTATATACTTATTTATTACAATAAATACTACATGAGCCAACCCCTTATTATACTCATTTATTACAATAAATACTACATGAGCCACCCCTTTATTATACTCATTTATTACAATAAATAGAACACTGAAGCCAACCCCTTTATTCTACTCTGAGTATAATAAAGGGGGTGGCTCATGTGGTATTTATTGTAATAAATGAGTATAATAAAGGGGTTGGCTCATGTTCGTAGTCTTTATTGTAATAAATAAGTATAATAAGGGGTTGGCTCATGTAGTATTTATTGTAATAATGGAGTATATAAAGCGTTGCTTATGTGGTATTTATTGTTAAATGAGTAATATAAAGGGGTGGCTCATGTGGTATTTATGGTAATACTAAGTATATATACTGGGTTGGCTCATGTATCTTTATTGTAATAATGAGTATAGTAAAGGGGTGGCTCATGTGGTAATTATTGTAATAAATGAGTATAATAAAGGGGTGGCTCGTGTAGTATTTATTGTAATAAATGAGTATAGTAAAGGGGTTGGCTCATGTTCTATTTATTGTAATAAATGAGTATAATAAAGGGGTTGTCTCATGTAGTATTTATTTGTATAATGAGTATAATAAGGGTTGCTCATGTAAGTATTTATTGTAATAAATGAGTATAGTAAGGGGTTGGCTCATGTTTCTATTTATTGTAATAAATGAGTATAATAAGGGGTTGTCTCATGTGTTTTATTGTAATAAATGAGTATAATAAAGGGTTGGCTCATGTAGTATTTATTGTAATAAATGAGTATATAAATAAAGGGGGTGGCTCTGTTCTATTTATTGTAATAAATGAGTATAAAAGGGGTTGGCCATGTAGACTTTATTGTAATAAATGATATATAAAGGGGTTGGCTCATGTAGTATTTATTGTAATAAATGAGTATATTAATGGGGTTGGCTCATGTAGTATTGTAATAAATTAGTATAATAAAGGGGTTGGCTTATGTGGTATTTATTGTAATAAGTGAGTATATAAAGGGGGTGGCTCATGTGGTATTTATTGTAATAAATAAGTATAATAAAGGGGTTGGCTCATGTTCTATTTATTGTAATAAATGAGTATAATAAAGGGGTGGCTCATGTAGTTTTATTGTAATAAATGATTATAATAAAGGGGTTGGCTCATGTAGTATTTATTGTAATAATAAGTATAATAATGGGGTTGGCTCATGTAGTATTTTTGTAATAAATGAGTATAATAAAGCGGTTGGCTAGTGGTATTTATTGTAATAATGATATAATAAAGGGGTGCTCATGTGGTATTATTGTAATACATGAGTATAATACTGGGGTTGACTATTTATTGTAATAATGAGTATAGTAAAGGGGTTGGCTCATGTTCTATTTATTGTAATAAATGAGTATAATAAAGGGGTTGTCTCATGTAGTATTTATTGTAATAAATGAGTATAATAAAGGGGTTGGCTCATGTAGTATTAATGGTAATAATTGAGTATAATAAAGGGGTTGGCTAGTGTAGTATTGTAATAAATGAGTATAATAAAGGGGTTAGCTCATGTAGTATTTATTGTAATAAACATTGAAGCTCTCCAATGGCCTGGGTGCTATGCTGCAGATATACATATGATCAGTTAGAAGGTCAGTGCACTTCCTACATAACAAAATACAAATTTATTATTATCACTGCTTGAAAAAGGTTGAATACAAACGTTGCTTGTACTGTAATAAATGTGTTATACAAGAAGTCCTTGGAGTGCACCTACCTTCTTACTGATTGTATATATATGTATGCAGTAATATATATATCTAGTGACTAGGACATAGCTGATTATGGGTCACATGTTTAACCCAATAGGTAAGGACAGTTTTATTTAGCGGGTGAGGGGGGTCACCCTAATGCTTGGACCTGCAGGCTGATAGACTATTATTTACTCCCACCCAGAATTTTAGGACCTGCAGTTGAACAGCTGGAGGGCCCACAGGCTGCCCATATTTATATTTAAGAGACACAAAATAAGAAACAGTAGAGAATGAGGCCACATCAAAGAGTTTTAACATGTGATCTGATCTCGCTTGCGATCTGATGGCAAGTGAAAAAGCGCACACTGTGTGGCAGATTGTTATGGCCACTGGGTTTCACATTGTATGTATAATGTAAACCTGATGGGCGTGGTGCAATCTGCTGCGATTTTCTAACGCAAGAATGCAATGTTACGTCTGGTTTGCTATAGTTGTGTAATGTTATAGGGTTTCTGTAATAAACAGAAAATGTCCTTTATATGGAGGGGGTCCTTTATATGGAGATACAGGCATTAGATGACTTGTTTGTCTTCTTTCATTTGTTCCTGCCTGGCCCATTTTATTTTTGCGTTAACAAATATGGATAACATTGGGGTGGCTGGGGGTAAGGCTGCCAAGGCCTGTGTTTAGACCTTCATTCGGGACATCCCACCCAAATAGGTTCCCTTGTGTAACCCTGTAATGTAAACATTTCAAATACGTGTGCATCCTGGGAAGGTGGTCCGTTGAAGGACCTGAAATGGCAATCAATAGATTTTTCAAAAATGAAGACCATGTTTAGAATATGTAGGTGCAATACAGATCACCAATTTTTTTTAAAAAGTTTTGTTTTTACAGAATTTCCCCTCTAGTAAAAAAAAATTTTTAGCTATTCAGCCAAACCCTGCGGACCTCAGAGAGCTTTCACACATGCTCATCTGCACACTCAATGACACACCAAGTAGATTTAGAAGTCATTTGTCGTGCATCATCCGTGACTAACAAATCTACCCAAGTGGAGTGGGAACCCTATTATGTTGCGGCTGTGATCAGGATGTCGCTCTTCAGCTTCACTTCTTACCCAAACAAATAAAAATCTATTAATAATAATGAACTAATTCTAACATTACCCATCAGTCTAACGGAATGTATCATATAACAAAATTTAAAGATTCCTTTCTTATTAACTAGTAAACCTCAATTCTTTAAAATCTGCATTTCTCCAACCCCTCCATGCAGGGGTATCCATGGACCTTCATGCATGCACACATTGTGGGTAGAACTGGCGTGCACGAGAAGATGGGTCCATTGTCCGTATTTTTATAACTGTCCTTTAGTATATAGCATGCGACTTAAAATTGCTGTTCTATTTCCTCTTCCCTTTTATTCCACCCTATTTGGGCTGTATCTCCTTCTACAGACATGAAATTTAATAGACCACTAGGACAAGTGTTGTCTTCTAGCCAATGAATATGTGGAACACTTTTGGAGTTATCTGCAAATATGGAAGATTTTTTTTCGTGCATAGACTTAAATGGGCAGAACCTTCAAACGCAAACATTGTAAGCAGGGGATTTCTGATAGGCCACCTAGGAAAATAAAAACTCGACCAACCAATGAACACAGTTTTAAGACTAAAACTTTAACACGTGAAAAACGCACTAATGTGGCCTAGCCCTCACTCAATTAACAAGTAACAAAGGTTCAGCCCCACTACAATAAACAAAGAATGGATTGAGGAGCTTGTATATATATCTCTTGCTGGGAGCAAGAATCTGAATCCTGGGAATGACCAGTACACAATACAAGCAATATAAAAGGGGAAGAAAATTAAAAGCTTACAATAAAATAAGGAACATTCCTTTAATTTTGTAGTCTCTACTTATGCAAATGTGTTTTTTTACGAGCAGGGACTACAATATTAAGGAATGTTCCTTATTTTATTGTTAGCTTATATTAATCTTTTCCCCCTTATACATTGCTTCCCTTTCTTAAATAGATACAGCCGAGCAGGGGACCTCCTTCCAAATTGCGTCCTTTCTAGCCAAAGTTAATACTTTCCCTTTCTAGTTCAGTTGCGACCCTGCATGACAGAACATGTGACGGGCTCTCAATCCTTTAGGCCTTATAGAACGTTTTGTTCTAAAAACCGTCTCCAATAGAATAATAATAAAATCCCCTGGAATTCATTTAGAAGCTTTTGCAGGAAAAAAAAAAACAAGAAATGTACTGTAATTCGCATCCGATACAAATATGGATTTGTTTATTTCACCTCTTCTCCATAACATGCCACAACACACAACGGTATCTTTACGCGAGCACTAGGGCACTTTGTATGTAAGTTTATTTACTCAAACATAGATGGAGATTTATTCCAAGTCATCATTACAATAAGACTTTTACACTTAAATTAACAGTCATGTAAAATAAAAAAAGGAAAAAGAAAAAGCTGTAAATAAAAATATTTACAAACGTCGGACTGAAACTGGCTTCAAACGCCCTTACTAACAATCCTACCCAACGGCTATACATTTTACAGTAAACTGGCTTCGAACGCGCCTTACTACCAATCATACCCAACGGCATATACATTTTACAGTAAAGTACATTATGGTCCATAAAACATACAGACGTTACAGAAAACTGTACAAAAATAAAATCTTTATTAAAAGCGGCTGAACTGTAGCAGGGGAACAGGAGAAGAAAAAGGCACACACTACACTCCTCTACGGCCAGCACACTGTCGGCAAAAACACCACGACTCTTTATACGAAATGGTTTACGGCGATATTTCAGGGAAGGAAGATCATTCATCGGAGCCTGTCCCAGCGCCAAATGGTCGCGTCGTCACATACAGCTATAAGGATACTGCTGTCTCTGCTAAAACTCGTCTGTCTGATGGCGGCTACACATTTGGGTATGTAAGAGTTGTGCACCTAGAAGGAAAATTAAACAAACACAGTACAGTGAGCTCATTGTACACAAGGGAAGAATTCTGTGCCCTCTCTTAAAGGAGAACTTAAAGTGCGTATAAAGATTTTTTTCTTTTTTAATTTTAAGAGTACCTGGGACAGGGAGACATGAAGACAACTGCTTCAGCACTATCTTTATTACAGAAAGTCCAGGACACAAACCTGGAGATGAAAACTGTACTGTATCAACAAAATGATATTGGGAGGTAACCATAATCAATCTTACCTTACTTTTTAAAAAACATTTTATTTTAAATCCCCTCCACGGGGAACTTTATTGAGGTGAAAATAAAATGTTGCATAAATAAAATTTCACATTTAACAAACATAGAACATTTTTGACAGTATCATTACTTTTGTTGCTTATTGTATCTCGATGTTTGCATTGATATAAAATTGAAAACCACAGGATTGATAGCAACAGTACAATTTAACCCAATAAACATTATTATTTTACTAAACCATTTTTGTTTGTGTATTTAGTTTCCCGTCTCATGACTTTCTTCACATTTGAGGGGCCTTTTCCTTTATCAAGATATTTTGCCAATTAGGAAGTGTATTTACGCATACGCTTCACTCCTTCAGAGATTCATTCATTTCCCCGTATTGGGAGAAGTTTCCCAACACTCCACACTGTCGTATTTGAGGGGGCAGCCCCTGTGTGCATACATTCATTTTTTTGAATGGCAATATTTTATTGATATCCTCTGCTTTTAAATTTTTTTTTTTTTTTTTACAGAGTAGTTGTCCTTTAAGAGGCCATAAACAGCCTACGGGGAAAAACAGTTGTCACACAATCAGCCATAATATGATCCAGCAACTAAATGATATTTAAGGGCAATTCCATTCAAAACAAAGTTTAGCTATAAATGTTAACCAACTCCCCCCAAACCTAGCTTTAGCATTAACATATATTCCAAAGATGCCCCTGAAGTCTGAGCGCCCCTCACCGCAACGTCACACACAATCACCTGTTTTTGCTCACAATAAGCTTGTAACAGGAGCAGGTGGTGGCACCTATGTGGCGACGGACTTGTCAGGTAAGAGACTTCGGGCATATTTGGAACATATTGGTTATGCGAAAGCTAGATTTGGGGGTGATTAACTTTATAACTAACTATTTTTTTGACTGGACTTACCCTTTAATATACTGATGTTTAGGTAAAACGTTACTCGTCCAATAAAGTTTCAAACGTGTCTGGGAAAAAAAAAAAAGAAAATAACAGTCGTCCTCCAATCAGCCATGGAGGTTTGGCGACTGTACGTCTAAATATTTCAATATTGTATGATTGCAATTGGTTCGTTTATGGGCCCCTATATCTTACTACATGTTAACTGTTCACTTCTGTTTCTTCTTTTAAGTGAATGAGTTCCTTTATACAGTTGAAATCTCCAATTTTATATACACGTCTCAGCAGATCAATCGAAAAAAATATTGATTTTATTGAAAACAAAAATGTCAGTGAACGATTGGTCAAGCTGTCATTAGTGATCTGATCAAATTATCAGACTAGTAATGTGTGTGTGTACCCATCTCACTGTCCACATTATCATCTCTGGTGCTTGTCAAAGATTTCCAAGCCCTTGTCTGTAGAGGTTTATGGCACTTTCTTACAGATGATTCACCAAGCAGCACAATTTGGCACCTCCCATAACTAGAACATCATGTGTTCTCTAACCATAGAACACTAACCTGGTTTTGTGACTAGATAATATGCGGAAGCTCCCATTAAGTATCATTGTATTATACATATAGTTTCCAGTCTGATAACATTTTTCCCTTCAGTCTGTCGGCAATGACAGATACCAATAAACTGATGCGTCAAAGATTTACTTAAGCAGACAAAAAACTGCAACTGGACTTGCATAAAGATCCAAATATTCCTTCCATCTAGTGTTCTACTAAATATCCAAATATTCCTTCCACCTATGTTCTGCATAATATCCAAATATTCCTTCTGTCTAGTGTTCCACATAAATATCCAAATATTCCTTCTGTCTAATGTTCCACATAAATATCCAAATATTCCTTCTGTCTAATGTTCCACATAAATATCCAAATATTCCTTCCATCTAGTGTTCTGCATAAATATCCAAATATTCCTTCTGTCTAATGTTCCACATAAATATCCAAATATTCCTTCTGTCTAATGTTCCACATAAATATCCAAATATTCCTTCCATCTAGTGTTCTGCATAAATATCCAAATATTCCTTCTGTCTAATGTTCCACATAAATATCCAAATATTTCTTCTGCCTAATGTTCCACATAAATATCCAATATTCCTTCATCTAGTGTTCTGCATAAATATCCAAATATTCCTTCCATCTAGTGTTCTGCATAAATATCCAAATATTCCTTCCATCTAGTGTTCTACATAAATATCCAAATATTCCTTCCATCTAGTGTTCTACATAAATATCCAAATATTCCTTCCATCTAGTGTTCTACATAAATATCCAAATATTCCTTCCATCTAGTGTTCTACATAAATATCCAAATATTCCTTCCGTCTAGTGTTCTACATAAATATCCAAATATTCCTTCCATCTAGTGTTCTACATAAAGATCCAAATATTCCTCCATCTAGTGTTCTACATAAATATCCAATATTCCTTCCATCTAGTGTTCTACATAAATATCCAAATATTCCTTCCATCTAGTGTTCTACATAATATCCAATATTCCTTCCATCTAGTGTTCTACAATAAATATCCAAATTCCTTCATCTATGTTCTGCATAAATATCCATATTCCTTCCGTCTAGTGTTCTACATAAATATCCAAATATTCCTCCTCCGCCTAGTGTTCTACATAAATATCCAAATATTCCTTCCTCCCCTAGTGTTTCTACATAATATCCAAATATTCCTTCCCCTATGTTTCTACATAATTCCAAATATTCCTTCCATCTAGTGTTCTACATAAAGATCCAAATATTCCTTCCGTCTAGTGTTCTACATAAATATCCAAATATTCCTTCCGCCTAGTGTTCTACATAAATATCCAAATATTCCTTCCATCTAGTGTTCTACATAAATATCCAAATATTCCTTCCGTCTAGTGTTCTACATAAATATCCAAATATTCCTTCCGCCTAGTGTTCTACATAAATATCCAAATATTCCTTCCCCCCTAGTGTTTCTACATAAATATCCAATATTCCTCCATCTATGTTCTACATAAAGATCAAATATTCCTTCCGTCTAGTGTTCTTACATAAATATCCAATATTCCTTCCCCTAGTGTTCTACATAAATATCCAAATATCCATCCATCTAGTGTTCTACATAAAGATCCAATATTCCTTCCATCTAGTGTTCGCTAATCCAAATTTGCTTCCATCTAGTGTTCTGCATAAATATCCAATATCTTCCATCTAGTGTTCTACATAAATATCCAAATATTCCTTCCGTCTAGTGTTCTACATAAATATCCAAACAATGAACAATGCACCAGAGAGTTCACTGTATGGGCCATAATATATTTGTATAAGGTTATCATGTCCCCACGCAACCGCCCGCTCTCTCCAATGTAAACAGCCCTAACTTGTCTAATCTGCCTGCATTTCAAGCCCCCTCCATTCCCCTTCTATAATTTAGTTGCCATTCTCTGAACTGCCTCAATTTCCAAGATGTCCCTTTTGTATATGGGATTCCAAAACTGCACCGCATATTCCAAATGTGGCCTTACCAGTGCTTGTAAAGAGGGAGAATAATATTTTTTCTCTCTTGATTCCATTCCCCTCTTTATCAAGACAATATCTTGCTAGCTCTAGCTGTTGCTACCTGGCATTGTTTGCTACATACTAAGTCTGTTATCTACCAGAACCCCCAAATCTTTTTTCCATTTCGATGCACTTAACACAGATTATTTATGGTGTAGGTGGCACGGGATTATTAATCCCAAATGCATCACCTTACATTTATCAACTTGAATCTCATCTGCCATTCTGCTGCGCCCATTTTGATAATCTATCTAGGTCTGCTTGCAGCACTTGCACATCATTGGAAGTTTCCAAAGCTCTGCATAATTTAGTGTCATCAGCAAACACAGAACCTTGCTCTCAATGCCCCCTTCTAAGTAATTTATAAACAGATTTAAACAGAAGCGGCCCCAGTACAGAACCCTGAGGAACTCCGCTTAGAACTTTAGCCCACATAGATGTAGCTCCATTAACCACCACTCTCTGTTTGCGGTCCATAACCAGTTCTCTATCCATGAACAAATGTTTTTTCAAGGCCAACAGTCCTCAGTTTATACATTAGTCGCCTATGTGGCACAGTATCATCTAGTGTTCTACATAAATATCCAAATATTCCTTCCATCTAGTGTTCTACATAAATATCCAAATATTCCTTCCGCCTAGTGTTCTGCATAAATATCCAAATATTCCTTCCGTCTAGTGTTCTGCATAAATATCCAAATATTCCTTCCATCTAGTGTTCTACATAAATATCCAAATATTCCTTCCGTCTAGTGTTCTACATAAATATCCAAATATTCCTTCCGCCTAGTGTTCTACATAAATATCCAAATATTCCTTCATCTAGTGTTCTGCATAAATATCCAAATATTCCTTCCATCTAGTGTTCTGCATAAATATCCAAATATTACTTCCGTCTAGTGTTCACATAAATTCTATTCCTAACATTCCTTCCATCTAGTGTTCTGCATAATATCCAATATTCCTTCCGCCTAGTGTTCCACATAAATATCCAAATCTTCCTTCCGTCTAGTGTTCTACATAAATATCCAAATATTCCTTCCTCTAGTGTTCTACATAAATATCCAATATCTTCCGTCTAGTGTTCTACATAACATATCCAAATATTCCTTCCGTCTAGTGTTCTACATAAATATCCAATTATTCCTTCCTCCGTAGTGTTCTGCATAAATATCCAAATCTTTCCTTCCATCTAGTGTTCTGCATAAACATCCAAAATTTCCTTCCCATCTAGTGTTCTACATAAATATCCAATATTCCTTCCGTCTAGTGTTCTACATAAATATCCCAACATTCCTTCCATCTAGTGTTCTGCATAAATATCCCAATATTCCTTCCGCCTAGTGTTCCACTATAATATCCAAATATTCCTTCCGTTCTAGTGTTCACATAATATCCAAATATCCTTCCGTCTATGTTCTACATAAATATCCAAATATTCCTTCCGTCTAGTGTTCTACAATACATATCCAAATATTCCTTCCGTCTAGTGTTCTACATAATATCCAAATATCCTTCCGGTAGTGTTGTGCATAATATCCAAATATTCCTTCTCGTCTAGTGTTCTACATAAATATCCAAATATTCCTTCCGTCAGTGTCTACATAAATATCCAAATATTCCTTCCGGTAGTGTTGTGCATAAATATCCAAATATTCCTTCCATCTAGTGTTCTACATAAATATCCAAATATTCCTTCCGTCTAGTGTTCTACATAAATATCCAAATATTCCTTCCGTCTAGTGTTCTGCATAAATATCCAAACATTCCTTCCATCTAGTGTTCTGCATAAATATCCAAATATTCCTTCCGCCTAGTGTTCCACATAAATATCCAAATATTCCTTCCGTCTAGTGTTCTACATAAATATCCAAATATTCCTCCGTCTAGTGTTCTACATAAATATCCAAATATTCCTTCCGTCTAGTGTTCTACATAAATATCCAAATATTCCTTCCGGTAGTGTTCTGCATAAATATCCAATATTCCTTCCATCTAGTGTTCTGCATAAACATCCAAATATTCCTTCCATCTAGTGTTCTACATAAATATCCAAATATTCCTTCCGTCTAGTGTTCTACATAAATATCCAAATATTCCATCCATCTAGTGTTCTGCATAAAGATCCAAATATTCCTTCCGCCTAGTGTTCTACATAAATATCCAAATATTCCTTCCGCCTAGTGTTCTGCATAAATATCCAAATATTCCTTCCATCTAGTGTTCTGCATAAATATCCAAATATTCCTTCCGTCTAGTGTTCTACATAAATATCCAAACATTCCTTCCGTCTAGTGTTCTACATAAATATCCAAATATTCCTTCCGCCTAGTGTTCTACATAAATATCCAAATATTCCTTCCATCTAGTGTTCTGCATAAATATCCAAATATTGCTTCCGTCTAGTGTTCGCATAAATATCCAAATATCCTTCCATCTAGTGTTCTAGCTAAAATCCAAATTTCCTTCCTCCAGTGTTCCAATAAAAATCATCCACAAATTCTTCGTCTTCTCCTAGTGTTCCAACATAAATATCCAAATATTCCTTCCTTCTAGTGTTTCTACATAAATATCCAAATATTCCTTCCTTCCGTCTAGTTTTCACATAATATCATCCAATATTTCTTCTTCCGCTAGTGTTCTACATAAATATTCCAAATATCTCCTTCCGGTAGTGTTGTGCATAATATCCATCCCAATTCCAATCTTCCTTCCATCATATTGTATTCTACTAAATATCCAAATATATTCCTTCGTCCTAGTGTTCTGCATAAATATCCAAATATTCCTTCCTCTCTAGTGTGTCTGCAATAATATCCAAATATTCCTTCCGCCTAGTGTTCCACTAATATCCAAATATTCCTTCCGTCTTCCTAGTGTTCTACTACATAAATATCCAAATATTCTTCCGTCTAGTGTTCTACATAAATATCCAAATATTCCTATGCCTTCCTATCCCGTCTAGTGTTTCATAATTATTCTAAACATATCCACAACCTACACAACTATCCAATATAATATTCCTTCCGTTAGTAGTGTTCTACATAAATATCCAAATATTCCTTCCATCTAGTGTGTTGCTAATAAATATCCAAATATTCCTTCCGTCTAGTGTCTATCAAAACTATTCCTTCTCATTTTCTCAAACTATCTTCTCGCTTCATAAAATATTCAAATATCCAAAAAATATACCATTCCTTCCATCTAGTGTTCTGCATAAATATCCAAACCCCCCCATCCATTCCGAGTCCAATCAAATATCCAAATATGTCCTTCCATCTAGTGTTCCCATAAATAATCCAAATATTCCTTCCGTCTAGGTTCTACAATCTAACAAATAAATATCCAAATCAATTTCCTTCCGATCTAGTGTTCTAAAAAAATTCTACCTATAGTTTCATAATATCCAAATATCCCTTCCTCTAGTGTTCTACATAATATATCCAAATATTATCCTTCCGTCTAGTTGTTCTACATAAATATCCAAATATTCCTTCCGTAGTGTTTGCATAAATATCCAATATTCCTTCCATCTAGGTGTCTACATAAATACTCCAAATATTCCTTCCGTCTAGTGTTCTACATAAATATCCAAATCTTCCTTCCATCCTAGTGTTCTGCATAAAATCCAATATTCTTCCCCATCTAGTGTTCCATAAATTCCAAATATTCCTTCCTCTAGTGGTTCTACATAATATCCAAATATTCCTTCGTCTAGTGTTCTACATAAATACCAAATATTCCTTCCGCCTATGTTCTACATAAATATCCAAATATTCCTTCCATCTAGTGTTCTACATAAATATATCCAAATATTCCTTCCGTCTGGTTCTACATAAATATCCAAATATTCCTTCCGCTAGTGTTCTCATAAATATCCAAATATTCCTTCCTCTAGTTTCTCACATAAATATCCAAATATTCCTTCCCATCTAAGTGTTTCTCCATAAATATCCAAATATTCCTTCCGCCTAGTGTTCTACCATAAATATCCAAATATTCTTCCGCCTACTGTGTCTACTAAATATCCAATATTCCTTCCATCTAGTGTCTACATAAATATCCAAATATCTTCCTCTAGTTCTCATAAATATCCAAATATTCCTTCCTTTCTATTGTTCTCATAAATAATCCCAAATATTCCTTCCGTCTAGTGTTCTCATAAATATCCAAATATTCCTTCCGTCTAGTGTTTCTGCTAAATATCCAAATATTCCTCCGTCTAGTGTTCTACATAAATATCCAAATATTCCTTCCGTCTATGTTCTACATAAATATCCAAATATCCTCCCTAGTGTTACTAAATTTCCAAATATTCCTTCCTCTATGTTCTACATAAATTCCAAATATTCCTTCCGTCTAGTGTTCTACATAAATATCCAAATATTCCTTCCGTCTAGTGTTCTGCATAAATATCCAAATATCCTTCCATCTAGTGTTCTGCATAAATATCCAAATTTCCTTCCCGTCTAGTGTTCTGCATAATATCCAATATTCCTTCCGCTAGTGTTCCACATAATATCCAAATATTCCTTCCTAGTGTCTTCATAAATATCCAAATATCTTCCGTCTAGTGTCCTACATAAATATCCAAATATTCCTTCCGTCTAGTGTTCTACATAATTCCATATTCCTTCCCTAGTTTCTCATAATATCCAAATATTCCTTCCGATCTAGTGTTTCTCAAATATCCAAATATTCCTCCGTCTAGTGTTCTGCAAAATATCCAATATTCCTTCCATCTAGTGTTCCATAATATCCAAATATTCCCTTCCGTCTAGTGTTCTGCAAATAAATATCCAACTATTCTTCCGTCTAGTGTTCTGCATAAATATCCAAATATTCTTCCGCTCTAGTGGTTCCACATAAATATCCAAATATTCCTTTTGTCTAGTGGTCTACAAAATATCCAATATTCCTTCCATCAGTGTTCCACATAAATATCCAAATATTCCTTCCATCTAGTGTTCTACAAACTATCCAAATATTCCTTCCACTAGTGTTCTGCATAAATATCCAAATATTCCTTCCGTCTAATGTTCTACATAAATATCCAAATATTCCTTCCATCTAGTGTTCTGCATAAATATCCAAATATCCTCCTCTAGTGTCTGCATAAGATCCAATATTCCTTCCGCCTAGTGTTCCACATAAATATCCAAATATTCCTTGTCTAGTGTTCTACATAAATATCCAAATATTCCTGTCCATCTAGTTTTCCACATAAATATCCAAATATTCCTTCCATCTATGTTTCGCATAAATATCCAAATTCCTTCCGCCTAGTGTTTCTGCATAAATCCAATACTTCCTTCACATATTGGTTCTCATAAATATCCAAAATTTCCTTCCGCCTAGTGTTCTGTCTAAATATCCAAATATTCCTTCCATCTAGTGTTCTCATAAATATCCAAAATCCTTCCATCTAGTGTTCTGCATAAATATCCAAATATTCCTTCCCGCTAGTGTTCGCATAATATCCAAATATTCCTTCCTGCCTAGTGTTCTGCATAAAGATCAAATATCCTTCCTCTAGTGTTCTGCATAAATATCCAAATATTCCTCCTCCGTCGAGTGTTCCACATAAATATTCAATATTCCTTCCGTCTAGTTTCTACTAATATCCAAATATTCCTTCCGATCTAGGTTCTGCATAATATCCAAATATTCTCCGTCTATGTTCCACATAATATTCAATATTCCTTCCGTCTATGTTCTACTAAAATCCAAATATTCCTTCCTCTAGTGTTCTGTCAAAAATCCAAATATTCCTTCCGCCTAGTGTTCCACATAATATCCAAATATTCCTTCCTCTATGTTCTGCATATCCAATTTCCTTCTGTCTAGTGTTCACTAAAGATCCAATATTCCTTCCACTATGTGTTTCTAACTATCCAATATTTCCTTCCGCCTAGTGTTCCTTATATGCTTAATTGTAAACACAGCAAGGTACTGTACAGCGCTGCGTCCCAAAGTGGCCTCATTATTAAGAAACTATAACATATATACAAGATTTCAGACAATATATATTCTATCTGTTCTCACTTTTCATTGTGGATTTGATGCAGGAATTGAGTCATGTGTCAGCACAGTTTATTCTAGTAGTGTACTTCCATCCTATATGATGGAGATATGCAGGATGTACTTGGTTTGGTGAAAATTTAAAGGACAACTAAAGCAAAATCTTAGAGCTCTTACTTGGCTTTGTGTGGATCTTCTACCTCTAGGATCCCAGACATAAAGTTTTCCGACTTGGTTTCCCAGGCCATCATCTATAAAAAGAAAAATACACTGCACACAATAAGGAGGAAGCATGTAAAAGCAGAGGCAGAGAATCTGGGGGCTCTATTTAAAACATCCCCTCCATTTTGGGATAGATATATTTTGGAAAAAGTAACATGCAACATTCATGACTGATATGATTATCAGAAAAAAACAGTTTTGTAGTATTTAACATAACAAAAAAGGCGCTTTATTCCATATCCTAAATGGCATCTATATGTAAAAAAACATATTACCTACCCATTGCAAACTTAATTACATGTACCCCTGTCTGCCTTTCTCCTATCTCTGTCAGTGACTCTGTTTCCCATGGTGGTCAGTCCTCTCTCGGCAGCACTTTCCCCCTTCCCTCGGTCCCCGCCCGTTACCTCCTATGTCTAGAAGGCTTCCTGACCAGCTTCTCAATGTGCAGTAAGAATTAAATGTTCAACCTCCGAACACACCAACCCACGCCATGTGGCCCAATAGAAAGCGAGCTGTCCTGGAGACACGGAAGAGACAGTACAGTTTCTTGCTGCAGAAACAATCTCCCTCTGTGGTCCCATCATCACTCAGTAAAGCTTCAAGTAAGGGGGGGGGGGGTCAAGTGCGCCTTAGTTTATGCAGTCAAAGCTACCATACACCTCCCCCCCCTGCTTATGTTCTTATCTCTGTGTTTGTAACAGACAGGGAGGAGGGAGGGACTTGAGCAGGAAGAGAGTCCAAGTCACAGGTAATTTGATTGACATTACAAGTAGAGTAAGAGAAACTCAATCAGTATACTTCGGTAATTTTGTGTATCTTCAAGGACCGAGAGGGAACTGAAGTAAGTAAAGACACGTTGGGGGGAATTATCGAACACATGGAAAAAGAAAAGTTACAAATTTCTTCCCAGTATAGATGTGCCTTTAAATGCTTGTTATGGGGAGAGGGTGACCTGTGTTGGCATTATCATGCAGCCATGAGTCGCAGGGATATGAGATATAAAGGTCCAGTTTTTGGTGGATTTCCGGAAGTCCAACATTCAGGTACGATTAGGTTTATGTTGATACACACCTGTTGGTATAACTTGTTATTTACCAAGACCTAAAGGTCAAATTTCCTTAATCAAGAAATTGATCACAGAGTTTTCTTGTTGCCAGTCTCACTGCTGGAATTTAAATTATAATATTTGGTAGGATAAAATGGGCATGTCCAGGTATGTACTTACCTTCCTCTCCTCCATCCTCCACGGCACTCTCCAGTCCCTCTGCTTGCCAGAAATCAAGCAGGGGCGGACCGGCAGCCGCGTCCCTGATTGGCTAGAGGCAGGCCAATCAGGACGCGGCTGCGGCTTTTTCAAACGCCGAAGATGAGGGAAGGTAGTGAACTATCGGTGGAATTTCTTGAATTCGTTTACGGTCGGTTGGGGCTGGGGGATCAATATATAATAATCTATCATGGGGAATTTACACTAGGGTGGAGGGAGAGAACACGGGAGGGAGGGGGTGGGGGGGGGGGGGGGGGGGGGGGGGGGGGGGGTGTTTTACTTTTTTTCTTTGGGGTGGGGGGACTCTCCTGCCATGCTCCACATGTCTGAGGTTGCAGCCAGAGACAAAGGCGAGGATGACGTCACTGTTCGGCTTCTCGTACACTACAATTTTTCCTGGACTTTGGCAAGGGCACAAGCATGGCAAACCATAAGGAGCTGGAGTAAGGTATGATTTTTGGACCTACGAGTGGGCCAGTATGGGGTTAAATTGAGTTTTTGGAGGTGGACTTGCCCTTGTAAACGATAAAGTGTAAATACATACCTTCTGCAAAAGTCCAAGGACCTCTGTACCAAATATCACACTGCTATATCAAATCGTCCAAGGATAGTCACGTTGGACTCGTTTCGGTTTATCTTGTCTATTTCATCTTCCATTTTTTCCTCAGGTTCCAACATACTATGGCCATTTCCACAATACTGAATACAAACGATGACTATTACAACTAATACAGATAGGCGTATCACCACCACCACACAATATAATTTCGCCCAATTTTTTACACGGCGTGGCATTGAAATGTTGGACTTTACAAACACACAGAAAAATGATATTCCATACTATAATCTGCTATTTTAGTTCATGGTAATCTCATTTACAACTTGGTTTATCTTATCAATACTAAGTTAAAAAATAAGACTGGTCCGCCAATTCACCTATGGCCCCATAAAAACGAAACATTTGGCAGTAAACCAATCAGTAATTACCAATTATAGATAATACTAAAGATACAGTGCTGAGTTAAAAAAAAGTTTATTGCCCCTTTGTTATAGTTTAACCATTTCAGTATTTTTAAACCTTTTAGAAACCCTAACGCCTATAAACATCAACCATCAATGCTAAGTATTTGCAGAACCCATATTTAAATACCTTTCTATCTGAACTGGCATCCATAAATGTTGGTAGTCAAACCTTTAAAACAGATTTTTGAATTCTGATTAAATGTCTTTTAATAGGGCAAAATATGTTACAGTACGGCTACATGTAAGGTTAAATAGAACTTTGGTACTAGCTGACTATGGGCAATCTATCTGAAAAATAGGTTTATTTTAACTTGACCATAACTGGAAACTATCATTCTTGTCAACACCACGTATCTTTTTTGTTGAAACAGTGGAAATGCTGTATGCTGTGTGAGGCTTGACATTTTGGTTTGTGGGAAAAGTCAGGTCGATGGAAGTGGGATTTGGTTAAAAGAGGTAGGGGATACTGGCTCTCCTAACACAAATGTGTGCTGATTGAAGGCATGCAGCAACACACCAAATAGTGCTACGTTACATGTAGTTCGAATTATAGATTAAGAAAACGGGTGTAATTATTTAACAGTAGCTTTACGTTAGGTTCGATTATTAAAGGGTATCTTTAGAAAACCAATTTTCCCTTAATTTTCTGATTTTAATATTTTTTTTTTATTTTTTAAGATTTTAATATATTTAAAATTTTTACGATTTTATATTTTGGAAATCACATCATTTACAAGGAAAGACCTGTCACTCACACAGCCAAATTCGGTTTCGATTTCCCTCGTTCTTCATGGCAACCATTCACTCATGGGTTTTCCCTTATCCACCCCCCAGACGGTGAAAGTATTTAAGCCTCCCCCTTTCTTCCTCCCCCTCTTCTATTCCAGATAGCTAAAAAATATAACTTATAGGGAGGATTTTTAGCGAAGCTGCCCATGAAGACTGACTGGGAACCACAGATCACGGCACCAGTATATACTAGCAGTATAACCGAGTGCACCTCTTTTACCTGAAACAGTTGACGACTATGAACATTTACATACAGTATGTCACAAAATGAGTATACCTCACATTTACATACAGTATGTCACAAAATGAGTACACCCTCACATTTACATACAGTACGTCACAAAATGAGTACACCCTCACATTTACATACAGTACGTCACAAAATGTGTACACCCTTACATTAGTAACATAGTAACATAGTAATTATGGTTGAATAAAGACATACGTCCATCAAGTCCAACCTATTCACTTTTTTTTTTTTTTTTAACCCTACCTAACAGTTGATCCAGAGGAAGGCAAAAAACCCCAGCTAAAAAGGGGGAAAAAATTCCTTCCTGACTCCAAACGGCAATCGGAAAGTATCCCTGGATCAACCAGATCTATATGCATTAATACCAGTAATTCTCAATATTTTTTAGTTTTAGAAACTTATCCAGGCCTTTTTTAAAGTTATTCAATGAACTTGCCATTACCACATCTGCTGGAAGACAGTTCCACAGTTTCACCGTTCTCACTGTAAAGAAACCTTTCCTAACCTGAAGATGAAACTTCTTTTCTTCCAACCTTAAATGATGTCCACGTGTCGTCTGATATGACCTATTAGTGAACAATGCACCAGAGAGCTCATTGTATGGCCCATTAATATATTGTATAAGGTTATCATGTCCCCACGCAATCATCGCTTCTCCAATGTAAACAGCCCTAACTTGTCTAATCTGCCTGCATATTCGAGCCCCTCCATTCCCCTTATTAATTTAGTTGCCCTTCTCTGAACTGCCTCAATTTCCAAGATGTCCCTTTTTGTATATGGGATTCCAAAACTGCACCGCATATTCCAAATGAGGCCTTACCAGTGCCTTGTAAAGAGGGAGAATAATATTTTTCTCTCTTGTATCTATTCCCCTCTTTATACAAGACAATATCTTGCTAGCTCTAGCCGTTGCTACCTGGCATTGTTTGCTACAGCTAAGTCTGTTATCTACCAGATCCCCCAAATCTTTTTCCATTACCGATGCACTTAACACAGAGTTATTTATGGTGTAGGTGGCACAGGGATTATTAAATCCCAAATGCATCACCTTACATTTATCAACATTGAATCTCATCTGCCATTCTGCTGCCCATTTTGATAATCTATCTAGGTCTGCTTGCAGCACTTGAACATCATTGGAAGTTTCCAAAGCTCTGCATAATTAAGTGTCATCAGAAAACACAGAGACCTTGCTCTCAATGCCCCCTTCTAAGTCATTTATAAACAGATTAAACAGAAGCGGCCCCAGTACAGAACCCTGAGGCACTCCGCTTAGAACTTTAGCTCCATTAACCACCACTCTCTGTTTGCGGTCCAATAACCAGTTCTCTATCCATGAACAAATGTTTTCTTCAAGGCCAACAGTCCTCAGTTTATACATTAGTTGCCTACATACAGACATTTACATACAGTACGTCACAAAATGAGTACACCCTCACATTTACATACAGTACGTCACAAAATGAGTACACTCTCACATTTACATACAGTATGTCACAAAATGAGTACATCCTCACATTTACATACAGCATGTCACATAAGTGAGTCCACCCTCACATGTACATACAGCATGTCACAAAATGAGTCCACCCTCACATTTACATACAGTATGTCACATAAGTGAGTACAGCCTCACATTTACATACAGTATGTCACAAAATGAGTACACCTCACATTTACATTCAGTATGTCACAAAATGAGTACACCCTCACATTTACATACAGTACATCACAAAATGTGTACAACCTCACATTTACATACAGTACGTCACAAAATGTGTACAACCTCACATTTACATACAGTACGTCACAAAATGAGTTCACCCTCACATTTACATACAGTACGTCACAAAATGAGTACACCCTCACATTTACATGCAGTACGTCACAAAATGAGTACACTCTCACATTTACATACAGTATGTCACAAAATGAGTACACCCTCACATTTACATACAGCATGTCACATAAGTGAGTCCACCCTCACATGTACATACAGCATGTCACAAAATGAGTCCACCATCACCTTTACATACAGTATGTCACATAAGTGAGTACAGCCTCACATTTACATACAGTATGTCACATAAGTAAGTACACCCTCACCTTTACATACAGTATGTCACATAAGTGAGTACACCCTCACCTTTACATACAGTATGTCACATAAGTGAGTACACCTTCATATGTTTTATAAATATTTCATTTGACAATATTGAAGATATAGAACTAGTGGTCAGTGTGCAGCTTGTATAACTGTAAATTTACTGTTCCCTCTAAGTAACTCGACACCCAGACATTACTGTCTAAACCGCTGAAAACAAAAAGTGAAAAAGGTCCAAATAAATTAGCCATTTCCCCTTCCCGGTGTCATGTGACTGGTTAGTGTTACAAGGTCTCTGGTGTGAATGGGGAGCAGGTGTGTTACATTTGGTGTTTGCACTCACACTCTCTTATACTGGTCACTGGAAGTTGAACATGGCACCTTATGGTAAAGAAACATCCAAGACCAGGAAGCAGAGAGGAGTAGTGCAGTGGAGTGGCAGGGGGCGAGATCTGGTAGGTCTCTTCATGGGCATATCAGGGAGAAATTAATAAGGGGGGAGATTAATTTTATTTTATGGCTGGACATGCCCTTTAACTTAGGGTTCAAACTTTGTTGCCTGACGTTTAGACATTACTGGCTATGAGTTATTTACACTGTGAGCCATAATCCATTACTCTCTAATTTTCCCAGACTCTTACCATTAGGGGCCACCTACCAATCTGTTTGTGGTGTAAATTATCAATAACCAGGCTCTGTGCTATTACATTCAAATAAAATGTAGGTAGACGTCTTCTTTCAATAACTGGGGTCATTGTAGTTCTTGCTATGAAAAGCAAGACGAATATAGAAATACTTGTACCAGGCAATAGTAAATAGACTGCAAATACAGACTAGTCTATCCAGCCAATATATTGAACTCTAGTCAGAGACGTCTCCAAATGTGTCGCTTCTAATGTGCTAAAGAAAGGTGCATTAAAGCCATGAAATGGACGTTTTAATGAAGTAGAATGCGGACGTCAAACCTGCGCCTTGATTTTCTATTTCCAGGTGGCCTAATGAGATGAAAATGAAGTTTATACCCTCGGCGAGGGTTTTTTAAGCTGGGCTTGTTTTCTGCTTATGATTGAATTTTAATGAGAAGATACTGCTGTGTGCAAACATGTCTAGGCTAGTAACGGGATTGCTTGAAATCAACACACAATGTGCGTCTGATTGGACACAGGGAGGGAAACAAATGGACTCCTGTCTTTTTTTTTTTTTTCTAGGAAACCAGAATGAATTTGTTATTCCGCAAGCCTATTAATAATTTCCACCATCTGAAATAACATGGTGACAATGAAATCTATTTTTATCTCCCAATGTACAGTACACTCTCTGATTTATGATGTATTAGTGCAATTCATAACAGAATCTAAGAATGTTGCATATTCAATATGGATAAAATAATGTAGGAAAGTTGTTGTTTAAGGAGAACGAATTTCTTCTAATAAATTGATTTTAAGAGATTCCTCATATATTAATGATCCAGACTGCTATATTTTTAACTTTAGACATGCTCTCAGTTACCTAAAAATGGATGTGTTTGAGGGTGCTGCTCCTCCTCTTTCTCCCAGGCTTCTCTGCTTCTGGTAAAATCTTCATACAAGACCAATCTTGATTTGGCACCAGACTTACATGTCCACGCCCACCTTTTAAATGTATAATTACCTTCCCCACCAGTTTGTAGGAAGAAGTATTTATTAGCCTGTACATCTTTTAAAGGAATCTAAACAATGTAATTACTGTACATAATTAATACCCATAGAGAACTTTGCAGAAGGGGAAGGCAAGGAACTCAGGGGCCCAGATACTTAGTAGAGGGAGCCGATACCGGCCAATGGAAACTTTCCATCCAGAATGTCCGGAAGAGATGCCGACAGCAGTAGTTCGTCCCATCATTGCAATTGTTCTCGGACCACACACACAGAACCAATCTTTTAGGCTGGGTACACACCACCAGATATTTTCAGCCAACCGATTCACGGTACTTTTGGTCGGTCGGATCTCCGAAAATATCTGCTGGTGTGAGGCGGTCAGCCGTGACCGTCCTCGATCGTTCGTTCGTCCGGGTCGGGCGATTGAACGATCTGACATGTCTATATATTCCGATCGATTGTTCGGTTCCCTATGGGGCCGCACAATCGATTGTTCGCGCTTTTGGCCGTGACCGACAGACATTTGTCCTGGTCGGGACGAATCGTCTGTGCGCGTGTACCCAGGCGGTCATCTTTAAAGATGTAGCTACAGAAAGTCACCAGCGATTTTCCATAAATTATAAGGAGAATGCTTGTGACTGCCATAAACCTAACGATCACAGGTGACTCATTATACGGGGAGGGGACCAAGGGAAATTTTCCATTCTTAATGAGCGACGAAGACGCTGAAAGTTCGTTGGCATCAGAAAAGCCCGTTACGATTGCACCCACGTGTCGTCACCCACACGATTGCCCCTACATCAATGTGTACCCAGCTAAACTTTTCTACCTACCGGCTCCATAATTGCTAGTTAGAAAGCCGGGGACCTGCTGCCTTCTCTTTTCTCCAAGTTTAATATCAGGACTTTATTTCTCTGGTTAGTCCTAAAGGAATATTTGAAAAGTTTCTGATCATCATATTGTAACATGATTTACGTCCCTCTATAACGATCCCATTAGGGACTTTACCGTCCTTACTAATTTATAGTGAGTGATGACGTCATGTTGGCATTCAGCTGTAATGTTAATGGGCCAGATGAAGAGGATAGTTAGGAGCCATAAACCTTCTCACTTAGCATAATTCTACATTACACAGATATTAAAATGGAAATTTTATACATTGAATTCATAGTAAATGACCCAGAGCAGTAAACACAATTCATTTTTTTAATATGATGAGACATTCAAGGCTGGAATTAAAGAGCCCCCCCTCCCCCCATGGCCCCAGTACCCTCAACATAAACCGTATCTGACCCATCCTAAACCTTGCCCGGTAGACCTGACTATATTGTGTGCTGGGTGCTTAGCAACCTCGGAATCTTTATAGAGCCCAACACCAAATCACTTAAGGGAATAAATGTGCTTCGCACAGATAATCACCTACACAACCAGCCTGGAATGGAATTGTTCTTGTTGTCAAGAAGAAGGGCCACTCACTGACAGGGAGGACGAACTATAATGCATTCTGTTATAGATTGGGAAAAGCAACAAAAGCCCTAAAACGATGCTCCATCTTGTGCACAAGTGCAAATTGTCACGTTCTCGAATCGATTCTATTTTAAGAACACGTTGCATATTGTGCTTCTGGGGTCCACCAAATTGGCACTGTGTCCTATAATTACTCAGCGCAGGGCCTTTTATTCCAAGCCCCGTACTATAACAATAACCGTTCTGCCCCTGAGATAAAGAAGAAAATAGTCCTGGTTTATTTGAAGAATTTACATCCCCATGAAAAGGGAAGATCACCTTGAGATACGGCCAGAAAACAATACAGCTCTTTGTATGTAAGATACTTCTAAGAAATGGCCGTTCGTTCGGGGATCGTTGCCCAATCCGCCAGGTGTATATCAGAACGCGCGGCTGTTTCGGCCAATAAAGGGCCGATTATCGGCGGCAACAGCTTCATGCTGTAAACCTTTATGTTTTTTGCTTTTTCCCTTCAGATCAGTGCCTGGTTTCTAAAGTTGCCCATCCACATTGCTGATATTTAGTAAATACTGTAACATCGGATCCGGGGGTCTATGAATCGGTTGTGATGCCAATGAGCTACCACCATCGGCATTGCGACCTATCGAGACGAATGTAAAATTTTCATCGGGTCGGGGCTTAGGGACGCCGATGACCATTGTGAGCGTCTATGGCCTGAACGTTCCGTATAAACTATTGTATAGCCGCATCAGCAAACTCCTGACGCAATTCCAATTGAATCAGTATGAAGTTTGCGGTCACATGTGCATAGGCACCTTAAAGGGCATGTCCACCCTAATAATCTATTTTAAATATATGGTAGAAACCCCCTGCCCACCCCCAACCGCCATGTTATTTCCTTAGAAAAAGATAAGAGCTTTACTTACAGCCCTTCACTCCCGTGGCACACTAATCTTGCTCCCTGCTTACCGGACCGGCAGCCGTGTCTGTGATTGGCTGAGACGCAGCCAATCACAGACCGGGCTGCTGTCAATGGAGAGCGCCGCAGGAACGAAGGGCTGTAAGTAAATACAGTTTGCATTGTTTTTTTTAAGAAATAACTTGGCGGTTAGGGGTGGGTAGAGGTTACCATATGTTAAAAGGATTTAACGCTAGGTGGAAGGACAAGCATGGATGTGGTCACTGTCCTTACTGAGGTTAAGGAAATAGCAGGTACCAGATGGCACACAGACACCTCCTACTCTTCACTTTCTGGAACTTTAGTCAGGCACTGCATGAGAACCATAAGGAGCAGAGATATAAGGTAAGGATTTTATTAAACTTCACAGTGGGGCCAGTAATGGGTTCCATTTTAGTTTTGTGGTTGGACAAGCCCTTTAAGAATTGTAAAAAAAACAGATTCTATTACTAAAGGTGGCCATACACTAATAAAGTTTATTGCCATCGTAAACCGACCATTTGTTTGATAGACATAAACAATTGTTAATTGAACTTTGATGTACGATACGTGTTGTTTGACATTCAATTTGTTAGAATAAGACTTTCTTGATTGGTCGATGTTACGTTCTAATATCTGCATAATAAGATTGGGAAAACGTAAAATTTTTGGGCAATCAATGAAAACGTCTACTCGCATGTCAGATTGATCGTTATATTGGCCTATGGGCCCCTTAACTGCGTCAGAATGCAAGATGTTTACTATTAAGTATATAAAATATAAACATGCTATGAATCGCCAGTAATAATAATAATAGCTCTTCCATACACTCTCATATGGACCCCAACGTAATAGCAAGTCTCCTCCGGTCTTCCCCTATTCACCAGAATAAAGGTTACCTATATTAGGGAAAAAGTCCTAAACAAGAACAAATGGGAGCGTCCTGAGATGATAATAATCAGTGGGATCCTATAAACAGGCTCACACTATATCCTCGGGTACCCCTATATCCAGGGGAGATTGAAAGAATATATAAAAAGCCACATTAAGGCTTCAAATGTGTTTAATTAATAACCATATATATCCCCTAGTTGATATGTAACCCCTCTCTAATTTATTAACGATATATATATATGCCTATAAATTCATCAGTAACAATTGAGAACACTTAAATGTTTCGCAATTCATCAATAATATATATGTCTAAAAATGTCTTAAAGGGTAGCTCCACCCTAAATAAAACCTTTTAGTATGATGTAGGCTAGCCCTGCCCACCCCAACTGCTATGTCAGATTATTAAAATAAATAATTGGAACTCTTGTTTACAGCCCCTCGCTCCTGCGGCGCTTTGATCCTGCTCCCTGCTTGCCGCAACTAGCAAACGGGCCGGACCGGCAGTCGTGTCTGTGACTGGCTGAGAGTCAGCCAATCACAGATGTGGCTGTCGGCAATACACCGCGGGAGCGAAAGGGCTGTAAGTAGAGTTCCGATTCCTTTTTTTTTTTTTATTCTGACATAGCAGTTGGGGTGGGCAGGGCTAGCCTACATCATACTAAAAGTTTTTATTTAGGGTGGAGCTACCCTTTAAGAATTTTTTTATACTACAGAAAAAAGTTTAAATGTTAGATGGAAGGGCAACCAAGGAGGGATTGGACAAGCACTGCAGGAGAACCATAAGGAGCAGGGATGTAAGGATTTTTTTAACACTACACAGTGGGGCTATTAGTGGGTTAAATTTTAGTTTTGGGGATGGACATTCCCTTCCTTTAAATAAAAATAGCAGTAGTACAAGAATCCCAGATAAATCCATAAACCGGTCAATAAATCGATACATCACTTGTGTCCGGCCTAAAAGGTTTTTAAAAATGCCCTTTAAATATTACCATATAAACTCAAACACTGATCAATAGACAAATATATATGTCCAAATGGAAAAGTTGGAAAGTGCCCCATGGATATAGGAGCGAAATGCCTGTGCTAGAAATGTGTATAAAAATATGTAACACGTATAGGTAGTCTATAGGTAAAGATTGTGAGCAGATGCATAAATGACGATGTCCGGGCCTCTATAGGTTATGAAATATACATAGAAAAAAACTGATTATAAATATAAATAAAGTGGCTCCGTGCAAAGAGATAAGACACGGTAACCTGTGGATGGCACCGTCCGTATCCCACACCTGATTGGAGAATACCCCATCACACTGACATCGGACAATCTGAAGAATCCCCCTAGCAGCATCAATGGAGGATAAGTTACATTTACATACATGTAACCCTCTCAAGAGTTGCATTAGGTTATCGTTGGTACCATTGTTTTATTTGTGCTCCACTTCACCTTTAGCCCTTCCAACATCTTTTGTGGACACTTTTTAGCCTCAGCTCTTGACCTCCAATCACATGCATTCTTGTAAAGATTCCAAACTGTCTTTCCTATACTGGATTGTCTGCACACTTCTAGTGGGGGATGACATGCTGTACAAGCTCCTGCAGTAGATTGGGACTCGGCATGTACAAGATGCTTTAAAGTGGGTGTGCCTATGAGACTGGAATGTTGGGAAATAAGGCACGTAACAGATGTCACTTTTCTAACATTCTCTGCAAAATGAGGGTTAAGAATTGTTGTTTGGAGGCTTTAGATTTTCTTTAATGATACCAGTGTCCCTATTCGAATATGCCCCCCAGACTCATGTGGACTATGTAACTTTATTTTACATAGATTAATGTCCTTAATCAGCGACAAATCCATGGGGAATCATTTTGTTTTCTATAATATATATTTAATAATGTACACTTCTGTTAAAAAAAGGGGACATGAGTTTTACCTACAGGGTGGATGTTTCTTGTCTCTATGATGTCATATTTACATTGAGTCACCAATTGTTTGCTCCACGTGGCAGATTTTCTTCATGGATTATAAGTGTGCTACCTTGAAGGCCACACAGGACATAGGGTTTAATGGCAATGTTGTTCCTCTTGGGTGGCAGACAGGGTTGCGTCCCTATTTGGACAGGATTTTCCAGACTACAGGGATGGTCCCACAGTCCAGACTACAGTCAAGGCTGAAATCCCATTCAAACTCTAGCCCCACCCCCAGAATGCCCCATCTACCATGCCCTGTCTCCACCCATGCCCCACCTACCACTGCCCCCTCCTGTTCAGGGGCTTCCAAAATCTGGCAACCCTGGTTGCAGAGTAAAGCAGCTCAAAGTTATGTAACTTAAAGGACATGTCCACCCCCAAAACTATAATCCCCCCCACTACTGGCCCCATTGTGTAGTGTAGTTTAATCCTTACCTTACATCCCAGCTCCATAAGGTTCTCCTGTAGTGCCCCCCCAAAGTCCCAAAACTAACCACCAGGAGGATAGCAGAGTCCATATAGGACTCTGCCTCCTACCTGGCCTCCGGGAGAAGTTTGGCATGCGTACTGCAGGCCTCCCCCTCCCTCTCCCTCCCGATTTGGATTCCCTCCCCCTAGTGTAAAACCCTTTTTACCGAACATTCCCCCTGTCCCCCCAGCCCCAACCACTATATTTTTATTATCAGAAAGTGCCCAGAACATTACTTACCTTCCCTCTTTCCTCCGCCGCACTGAACTCCTGGCAGCCGCGCCCGTGATTGGCTGCCGCTCAGCCAATCACTGACGCGACTGCCGGTCCCGCCCCTCTGCTTGCATTTTCTCACAAGCAGAGGGCCTAGCCGTGCGGCGGAGGAAAGAGGGAAGGTAAGTAAAATTTTGGGCATTTTCTGATACTAATATAGTGGTTGGGGTTGGGGGGACAGGGGGAATATTATGTAAAAAAAATTTTTTGAAGGGTGGACATACCCTTTAAGGCTCTACACTTTTCATTAGTGTTACGGTGTGTTTAATGATTGGTTGCTTGAGGACCAACCTTCCATAAATAAACATGGCCTCACAAAGAAAGATAATGATTGCTTCCTTATCTATCATCCCGCTGTGCTATTGAAACTTCCCTCACAAACATTGACTCATCCATTGGTAAACCACAATATTCCCCAAGGCAGATCCATTGGGCTGACAGACCATTAACTCTCCAATGGAGTCAGCGAGTGTCTCTTCCTGAATGCAGTTAATTCATGTTTGAGAGTTTCCACTGATGCCTCATTAGCAGGTGAGGTTCCATGAAAATGTTCAAACATGCCCAATCAATGCATTTCCATGGGACAATGTCACCCGTGATCAGACATTGTGTGTACTGGAGCATGGGCTACTTACACTCTGGCCCGTTGCCGAGTGTATTATTCCATGTTCTATATTGCTGGGAATGGCAAATTGTACGGTTTGTGTCTTGTTCAGTTTTTCTCACTTAAAAATGAAATATTGTTTTTCCCCCATCCAATGGATATCCTGGGATTTTGGGTATTCAGTAACAATGATTTGACTGGGGAATACTTCACATTTCTTATAACCCCCGGAGAGATATTTATATGGTGTTTGTTTAACAGAATCCGGACTTTGTACCCAGTTACACATTTAATTTGCACGTTGTTATGTAGTAGAGCGGGTTTCATTTGCAGGTCTGATCTGGCAATATCATTTCCACAGGGAATCTCCGTTTAAATGTCCCCGTACGTCACGTTATTGCGACAATGAATTCATCTGCAGCAGTCTCTGAAATTCAGTTAAATCTGAAGTATAAAACCAACAAATTCCAGTGTAAAGCGAGTTGAACAGTGCCCAGACAATAGGAATAAATGGAGCGAAAATTTGCTTCTGTGAAGGCAAAGCAGATTATGAAAATCAGTGGGACAATAAGTGTGTGTGAGTAAGAAGGGTCAGTTTCCAAAAATACAGGAACATGAAGGTAATGAGAGAGGTTTATTGTGTGAAGTGTTGGGAGTTTATTATAGAAGGAGTTAATAGAGAGACCTGAAGAAGAGTTATGGTGGCTAAGCATGCAACGGATATCGTATAGTCTATTGTACGATGAGTTTACGATTTTCCCACCGCCCAAAAATGATCAAACAGTCATCGGTATTGTACAATATGATAATATCCCGTTATCGTACCATCAGGATTGCTGTGCGTTTGGTTGCCATTAGTTTGGCCTTGAGATTAGGTTAAAAGCTGTTCTGATCGATTTGGGGAAGTAGAGGTTTGGAAATGGTATCTCAGGTCAGATGATAGTGGAAGGAGGTGTCTGCGTTGGGGCAAATTCTTGGTTGCAGAGGCTGTGTACACGATTTGGATTTCCAGGGAGATTCTGGTGAGGGATCTTTAGACCCAACGGAGGATTGTTAATGGGGATAGTTCCCAAGAAGATAGCCTAACGCTGGCCGTCCAATTTTCAAATCTATATCTAATATCTCAAACACCTGCAGTTTACTTCTTGGTGTTCTTGTGGACGATGAATAAAAAGTCATCGGTCCAGGTGGTTGTCCTAAAATCGTGGTAACATTGGGAGAGGAGTTTCCTGGTGTGTGGCCATTAGACTCTATTATTTCACATCTTGTTTGGAACCTTGTGTCTTCCTGTAACTACTGCTTAAAGGGCATGCCCACCCTTAAACCGTATCAATTATCAGTTACCAGCCCACAACCCCAACTGATACATTTAGTACTTTCTTACCTGTATTACTAACCAGATATTTATTCTACTCTAAATGAACTAACCACCTACATTTGCCCTGTCACCTTTAAATGTACATGCTAGGCAATTCCTTATATCCCAGGCTGTGATAACTTTCCAGCTGATCCTGGTGAAGGGTGGGGACATTTTCCTTAAAGCCATATTAATAATTAATTAATATTTTGTTATAAAATATGAAGTAGTTGCCTGAATGGATAAAATCTTTGTTCTCTGTCCCATCCTTTGCTGTGCAGTTTTTGGCACATACTATGGACCTAAGCTCAGATACGTCTATTTACAGAAAACTGCATTTCATTTCCCCGTAGACTTTAAACGTCAATCAAATGCACTTAACGAGATTTACAAGGAAGAGGCAATGTTAAGCTATAGGATAAAAACAAACCTGGTTATTGATGCATGCAAATCCGAGACTGTAATTCTAATACCTAACGATCCGGAAGCAGAAAAACTGCCCCGTATCAGCAAATGCTTATGACACCGAAAGTCCCAGTATAATTCAGAGTTTGTCTTAAAGCTGCCACCATGCGGCCATTCGTCAAGGTGTTTGGATGCGCTGACGTAAGTCTCTCTCTGTGTCTACGTGACCAAATTCCTCAATGATCAGCTGATGGCCAAACTGCAAGATGATTTTTTTTGTGGATTGAGATTTTCATTGGGGAGAAATGGGAAATCGTTTTTCAGTAACGCGGGGGAAGAAAATAGGTTGGAATTGCTTTAACGGGAGACCTCCTGGCCTTAGAACGTCAAAGAAAATCGCAGACAAACCTTTAAAGCAATTTTTTAAAGGAACATTATAATTGTAAAGAAACAAATCTAAATACACATTGTATTTCTTATAAAACAAGGAAATATTGTGTATTAAATGGTTCTTATATAATAATTTTGCCTGTGTTCTTAATTTGCAATAACCAATCAGATGTTTTATAACTGTAGTAGACCAGTTAAAAGGTAACATCTGATTGGTTGAGGCAAATTAACAGCACAGGCTCATTTGTGTTCCTCTTAAACCTGATTGTGTCCTGACAAAACAAACTCTTATCTGGTGTGCTGTGTGGATCCTGTTGTATAACGCAACGTTTATATCGGCTCCAACAGCTACAAATCCTGTGAAATACGCTGGTGCTTTTAAAACAAACATATTATCATAAAGGTATTAGCTGATTGGTTGAGACAAGCTGTCACAAACGTCGGTTCGCTGGGCACGTGATCTGACCAATCAATCAATGTTCGCCGCCACCACCCCAAGTTTAAGGCCTTGGGAACACCAAACCATCACTCTTGACTCTCACTGGCTATGCGCACCCCTGTCCCGTTTATAGATACAGTATTGGTATATGGATTTCACATTCTCATACCTGAATATTGGCCTAAATGTGAACTCTGCCTCATCTCTAGACCATCTTCACTTAGTAAACCAGGTCCATGTTCTGGATGGGGAAAGGTTTATGGTTTTGAAAAGGCTAGGGTCCATTAGCATGGCTTCAACAGGTGGAATGTGGCTTCAATTTACTGGAAGAGCAGTTCCCATACCATACTGGTCCCCAACTGTTAACCCTTCCCAGCCTTATTATGAGGCTTAAACATTCTGTCATGATACAAATTAAAGGGCATGTCCATCTACAAAATTAAAATTTAATTCACTACTGGCCCCACTTTGTAGGGTTAAAAATATCCTTACCATACTCCTCTGCTCCTTATGTTTTTCCTGCAGTGCCTGTTCAAAGTCCCAGAAAGTGAAGAGTAGGAGCTGTCTGTGCTCTCTGCATAGCTGGCAGCTGCGTCTGTGATTGGCTGACTGTCGGCCAATCACAGATGCAGTTTCTGGTCCGGCCCCTTCATGCAACTTCAGGCAAAGGAGGCAGGCAGGAGCAGAGTGCAGAGGGAGTGATAGGTGGTAGGTCTGTTTCTGGGGCTTGGTTTACAAATCTAACACGAGGGTTGGGGGTAGGCTGGGGTACCCTACATTCTGACCAACCAATGGCTGGCCACGCTCCTCTTATTGAACAAGGCATATTTAGGGCGATGCACCAACGGAGTTGAAGTCACGCTAACCGATGTTATCTGGGTTAGCGTGACTTAAACTACTTCCTTGCGGCGACTGCGTGGCTAACGCGAAAATTAACAGCGCAGCTGCCTCAAGCTAATAGCTGGCGTTGAAAGTGCTGGAATAGAACAGCGGCAAGTAGCAATGTTCCGAGCGCCGCTATCGGCATATAACGTCACTGGGTTGCCAGATATATATATCCGCGCTAGGTGCATCGCCCTGAATGTGTTTTTTCATGCAGTGCAGGGGTGTCTGGCTCTTATATAGTATTAGTAAGAGCCGATACACATGTTAGATTTCCACTAAATCACTCATTAGTCAGATAATTATCCACCCTCTGCACTTAAGCTTCCGGTAAGGTATATACACTAATCGTGCACAGGTAAATAAATGAAATACAATCGGGCCACACGTATGGAAGTGGTTGAAATAACCCATAGATTTAGTTCGATAACCGCAGTAATGTAATTTGCCTCTGTAAACGATCTCTCGTTGGAGAGCAGTGTGCAGGTGGGTTATGGGTAATCGCCGGTAGTGAGGTGTCGGCTCATTTTAGGGGAGGAGGATTATTTGTTTAGGATTTTATTTGACTCAGTGCTACAGATAGTCACATATTGGAATAGATTAGCAAAGATATAGAAACCAGTGCATTTCTACCTGTTAAAGACCGTTCTTTGTTTAATGTCGTGGAAAATGCACATACCGTATATACTCGAATATAAGTCGATCCGAGTATAAGTCGAGGTACCAATTTTTACCTGAAAAATTAGTAAAACCTGATTGATTTGAGTATAAGTCGAGGGTGGAAATTATGACCACTACTGCTTTCTGATTCTGTATTGTTTGGAGGCTTTAGTTGCCCTTTAAATGTACAGCAGAATATCCATACAGTAGCCAAATGCAGTATGGCTTTTACTGTATGGGCTACTGTGTGGGAATTCTGCTGTCCATTTAAAGGGCAACTAAAGCCTCAAAACAATACAGAATCAGAAAGCAGTATTTAACAATAGATACCATCCTCCTGGTTCTGTATAGTATAAGGCATTAGTTGTCCTTTAAATGGAGAGGAATCCCACACACTAATCCCTAATTCTTTGCCACTCCAGATGTTTGGAAACTACAACTCCCAGCATGCTTTAGTTGCTGGGAGTTGTAGTTTCCAAAAATCTTCAGTGGCAGCAGTGCACCCCCCCCAGTAGAGGAGAGGAGAGGACTTGCCTTAAGTCCTCGTTCTAGTTGAATGGCTGCCGAGATCTGCATCTTACTTCAATCACTAACTTTAAATCTGGCAGCCACATGCTTCCTGTCTCTTCCGCACTCACTGTTCAGGTGCTAGACGTCACGACTCGGCGCCGGGTAAGACTGGCGCCGAGTAGTGACATCGGAATAGTACAGTGGATGAGAGACAAGAAACGTGCGGCTCGCAGGTTTAAATTTAGTGACCCGAGAATAAGTCAAGGTGGATTTTTAAGTCAAGTATATACGGTAATGTAATGTAGAAAAACAACTACTACACTGTACCGTATGTGCTATTCTAGTTAAAGGGCATGTCCACCCCCAAAACTATAAATGGTTCTCCAGCAATGCTTGTCCAAAGTCCAGGAAAGTGAAGTGAAGGAGGTGCCTCTTCGGCCGTTGCACCTAGCGTGAAAAGATTTGGTTACAAGGTACGTGCCCCCTTCCCACGCCTAACCACCAAAATATTTTTGCAAAATAATGCTCCCATCGTTACTTACAGACCCTTCTCTCCCGCGCCGTCTGGAATGACGTCAGCAGCATCTGTGATTGGCCGTGCCTTAGCCAATCACAGACGCGGCTGCGAGTCCAGCTGGATTAGAGATGGCATGGGAAAGAATGGTCCGTAAGTAACCATGGGAGCATTATTTTACAAAAATATTGGGGTGGGGGTGGGCAAGGGGCACCTACCTAACGAAAAGTAGGTTTTTGGTGCTGGACATGCCCTTTAACCTTTCTTCCTTATAGGAGGTTTTAATTGTTATAATTTTTAAATCAAAAGGAAAATTTTGCACTCACTGTTGTCCTACACTAGCCATCAAATCTGCTACAATAAAATAAAACATTATCAGGGAGATTCAATAAAAGTTTTTATCGTTAAAAATGGTGCTAATTTTGCCCCAACCAATCAGATATTATTTATCATTTGAAAGTTAACATCTGATTGGTTGGGGCAAAATTAGCACAATTTTTAACGAAAATAACTTTTATTGAATAACCCTGTATATTTCCAGTCACTGTGACCAACTTATATGTACCAGTCTATGTGGGTAATCTGCATGTACAAATGACTGTGGCCAGTTTATACAGTATGTACCAGTCTGTGTGGGAAACTTGAATGTATCAGTCAATGTGGGCAACTTGCATGTACCAGTCACTGTGGACAACTTATACAGTATCTCCCAGTCTGTGTGGGCAACTTGCATTTACCAGTCACTGTGGGCAACTTGCATTTACCAGTCACTGTGGGCAACTTGCTTGAACCAGTCACTGTGGGCAACTTGCTTGAACCAGTCACTGTGGGCAACTTGCTTGAACCAGTCACTGTGGGCAACTTGCTTGAACCAGCCACTGTGGGCAACTTGCTTGTCCAAATATTCCTTCTGTCTAATGTTCCACATAAATATCCAAATATTCCTTCTGTCTAATGTTCCACATAAATATCCAAATATTCCTTCCATCTAGTGTTCTGCATAAATATCCAAATATTCCTTCCATCTAGTGTTCTGCATAAATATCCAAATATTCCTTCCGTCTAGTGTTCTACATGGTCTAATGGTCCACTATGAAATATCCAAAAATTCTTCGTCTAATGTTCACAATAAATACCAATATTCCTTCCATCTAGTGTTCCACATAAATATTCAAATATTCCTTCCGTCTAGTGTTCTACATAAATATCCAAATATTCCTTCCATCTAGTGTTCTGCATAAAGATCCAAATATTCCTTCCGCCTAGTGTTCCACATAAATATCCAAATATTCCTTCCATCTAGTGTTCTGCATAAATATCCAAATATTCCTTCTGTCTAGTGTTCTACATAAAGATCCAAATATTCCTTCCATCTAGTGTTCTACATAAATATCCAAATATTCCTTCCGCCTAGTGTTCCTTATATATCTAATTGTAAACTACAGCAAGGTTACTGTACAGCGCTGCGTCCCCAAGTGGCTCATTATTAAGAAACTATACATATATACAAGATTTCAGACAAATATATATTCTAATCTGTTCTCACTTTTCATTGGTGGATTGATGCAGGAATTGAGTCATGTGTCAGCACAGTTTATTCTAGTAGTGTACTTCCATCCTATATGATGGAGATATGCAGGATGTACTTGGTTTGTGAAAATTTAAAGGACAACTAAAGCACAAATCTTTAGAGCTCTTACTTGGCTTTGTGTGGATCTTCTACCTCTAGGTCCCAGACATAAAGTTTTCCGACTTGGTTTCCCAAGGCCAGCATCTATAAAAGAAAAAATACACTGCACACAGATATAGGAGGAAGATGTAAAAGCAGAGGCAGAGAATATGTGGGGCTCTATTTAAAAACATCCCCTCCATTTTGGGATAGATTATTTTGGAAAAAGTAAACATGCAACATTCATGACTGATATGTTATCAATAAAAAACAGTTTTGTATATTTAACATAACAAGCGCTTTATTCCATATCCTAAAGGGCATCTATAGTGAAAAAAACATATTACCCCATTGCAAACTTAAATTAATGTACCCTGTGCTGCCTTTCTCCTATCTCTGTCAGTGACTCTGTTTTCCCATGGTGTCAGGTCTCTCGGCAGCACTTCCCCCTTCCCCGTCCCGTTACCTCCTATGTCTAAAAGGCTGCCTGACAAGCTTCTCATGTGCAGTAAGAATTAAATGTTCAACCTCCTGAACACACACCCACGCACAGTGGCCAATAGAAAGCGAGCTGTCCTGGAGACACGGAAGAAGAACAGTACAGTTTACTGCTGCAACATGATCTCCCTCTGTGTCCCATCATCACTCAGTGAAAGCTATCAAGAAGGGGGGGGGGGGGTCAAGTGCAGCCTTATTTATGCAGTCAAAGCTACCTCTCCCCCCCTGCTTATGTTCTTATCTCTGTGTTTGTAACAGAGCAGGGAGGAGGGAGGGACTTGAGCAGGGAAGAGAGTCAAGTCACAGGAATTTGATTGACATTACAAGTAGGAGTAGAGAAACGCAATCAAGTATTCTTCTAATTTGTGTATCTCAGGACAGAGAGGGGAACTGAAGTAAGTAAAGACACGTTGGGGGGGAATTATAGAACACATGGAAAGAAAGAAAAGTTAAATTTCCCAGTATAGATGTCCTTTAAATGCTTGTATGGGGAGAGGGTGATCCTGTGTTGGCATTATCATGCATCCCATGAGTCCAAGGGATATGAGATATAAAGGGTCCAGGTTTTTGGTGGATTCCGGAAGTCCTAACATTCAGGTAGATTAGGTTTAGTTGATACACACCATGTTGGTATAACTTGTTATTACATAGACCTGAAAGGTCAGAATTTCCTTAATAGAAGAAATTGATCACAGATTTTTCTTGTTGCCATTCACTGCAGGAATTAAATTAGAATATTTTAGGATTAAAGGGCATGTCCAAGGGTTATGTACTTACCTTCCCTCTATCCTCCACGGCACTCTCCAGTCCCTCTGCTTGCACAGAAATGCAAGCAGGGGCGGGACCGGCAGCCGCGTCCCTGATTGGCTGAGAGGCAGCCAATCAGGGACGCGGCTGCCGGCTGTTCAGAACGCCGAAGGATGGAGGGAAGGTAAGTGACTATCGGGGGAAATTTCTTTGAAATTCGTTACGGCGGTGTGGGGCTGGGGGATCAATATATATAATATATCATGGGGAATTTACACTAGGGGGAGGGAGAGAAAACGGGAGGGAGGGGGGGGGGGGGGGGGGGGGGGGAGGACTCTCCTGCGCATGCCTCAACCATGTCGAGGTTGAGGCAGAGACAAGCGCAGGATGAGTCACTGGGAGCTTCTACACTACAATTTTCCTGGACTTTGGAGGGGCACAGCATGGCAACCATAAGGAGCTGGGATGTAAGGTAATGATTTTTGTACACTACAGAGTGGGGCCAGTATGGGGTTAAATTTGAGTTTTGGAGGTGGACATGCCCTTTAAACAGATAAAGTGTAATACATACCTTCTGCCAAAAGTCCATAGAGAACCTCATGTACCAAATATCACACTGGCTATAATCAAATCGTCCAAGGATAGTCACGTTGGACTCGTTCGGTTTGATCTTGTCTATGTCATCTTCCATTTTTCCAGGTTTCCAACATACTATGGCATTTTCACAAGACTGAAAATACAAAACGATTACTATTAAAACTAATACAGATAGCGTATCACCATCCACACAAATATAATATCCCATTACAGGTGTGGCATTGAAATGTTGGATTTTACACACACAGAAAAATGATATTCCATAAGTATAATCTGCTATTTTATTCAGTGGTAGTCTCTTTACAAAACTGTGGTTTAGTCTTATCAATAACTAAGTTAAAAAATAAGACTGGTCGCCAATTACCTATGCCCCATAAAAGACTAAACATTTGCAGTAACCAATCAGATAATTACCAATTATAGATAAATACTAAAGATACAGTGCGTGCAGTTAAAAAAAAAAGTTTATTTGCCCTTTGTTATAGTTTACCATTTAGTAATTTTTAAACTTTATAGAAACCCTAACCCTAATAACATCAACCATAAGGCTAAGTATTTAGCAGAACCATATTTTACCTTTCTATCTGAACTGGATCCATAAATGTTTGTAGTAAAACCTTTAAACAGATTTTGAATTCTGAATTAATGTCTTTTAATAGGGCAAATATGTTTACAGTACGGCTACAGTAAGGTTAAATAGAACTTTGGTACTAGCTGACTTATAGGGCATCTATACTGAAAAATAGGTTATTTTAACTTGACCATAACTGGAAACTATAATTCTTGTCAACCACCACTGTATCTTTTTTTGTTGACAGTTGGAATGCTGTATGCTGTGTGAGGGCTTGACAGTTGGTTTGTGGGAAAAAAAGTCAGGTCGGATGGAAGTGGGAGTGGTTAAAAGAGGGAGGGGGGATACTGCTCCTAAACAAAATGTGTGCTGGATTGAAGGCATGCAGCAACACACACAAATAAGTGCTACTTACATGTATTCAATTATAGATTAAGAAAACGGGTGTAATTATTTAACAGTAGCTTTACAGTTAGGTTCAGTATTATTAAAGGGTATCTTTAGAAAACCAAATTTTCTTAATTTTTCTGATTTTAATATTTTTTTTTATTTTTTTAAGATTTTAATATATTTTAAAAATTTTTACATTTTTATATTTTGAAATCACATCATTTACAAGGAAAGACCTGTCACTCAAACCAAAATTCGGTTTCGATTTCCCAGTCAGTCTTCATGGCACCATTCACTCATGGGTTAATCTCCTTATCCACCCCCCAGACGGGAAGAGTATTTAAGCCTCCCCCTTTCTTCCTCCCCCGTCTTCTATTCCAATAGCTAAAAAATATAAACTTATAGGGAGGATTGTAGCGAATGCTGCCATGAAGACTGACTGGGAAACCAAAATCACGGCACCGTATATACTAGAGTATAAACCGAGGCACCTCTTTTTACCTGAAAAAGTGACTGACTAGAGTATAAACTGAGGGTAGAAATTATGACCACTACTGCCTTCTGATTCTGTATTGTTTTGAGGCTTTAGTTGCCCTTTAAATGGACAGTAGAATTCCCATACAGTAATAACCAAATCCAGTATGTCTATTACTGTATGGGACTACGGCATGGAAATTCTGCTGTCCATTTAAAGGGCAACTAAAGCCTCAAAGCAATACAGAATCAGAACACAATCTTTTTAACAATAGATAACACCCTCCTGATTCTGTATTGCTTTGAGGTATTAGCTGCCTTTAAAAGGACAGTAATCCCATACAGTAACCCCCATTCCTTGTTTGGAAACTACAACTCCCAGCATGCATAAGATGTTGTGAGTTGTAGTTTTCTAACATCTGCAGAGGATTACTTCCCCTGACTGAGCGGACCCAAACGATTTAAGAAGCATCTGTAGCTATGCATATACTCTGAGAAGGAGTCATGATGTAACCCTTACTTGAGTTTTTGCCCCTCAGCCACCATGTTATAACGAATATAGGAAGTACTAGGGCACTGTGCACAAAGCGTATTAGATACGTTAAGGTGCAAAAACCCCTAAAAGACACAATGTAATTCAAAAAAGAAAAAAAAGAGAGGGGATGCACAACACTGTAGATAGTGAAAATATAAAAATCCTTTATTAGCTAGGGACTAGGTTAAAATCAATTAAAACATGAAGCAGGATAACCCTATAGTGAAAACCACATTGTAAATACAACAGGTAAGTATACAAAATTATACCATATAACTTCAATATAGGACATAACCGTATATGGCTACCAGTCCTTATGTCACTCAGTCAAAGAAACGTCCATAGTGTCTGCCTAGGGATCACCCAGAGAGGTCGTTGAAGCATAGGGCTGGGAAATAGAAAGGGCTGAAGGGACGCGTTTCGCTCCTCTGCCGGTTGTCTAAGGACCTTTATAAACCGTAACTAGCCTCATGGAAGCGACCGCTATTTAAAGGCCAGTCCCAGGTTTTGCACAATGACGTCATTGCGCATCGCTACGTCATCAATGACGCACGGCACTCCAGCACTTAGTAGCGTACCAGTATATGAAGGGGGGAAAAACTAGGGAGCGTCTAAAGATCGAAGAAGTCCCATAGACATAAAGGTAAAGTTTATACAGTATAACAGTCACTGACAGTATCAAAAACGTACAGGTTTTCCATACATATTAAACAATGCATTGTAGTATAATATTATATAAATACATATGTCGTTTAACCAATCTATTGCGTACCAACTATAACATTTTACAGCTACAGCTTTTTGAGGGTTGGGGTAAGACCCCTTTTGTCTTAAAGGAGAACTAAACCCAATTTTATATACTCCAGAATCTGAAAACAACCCCCCAAAAAACCCCAATAAGCTATAAAATCCCACTTCAGTAAATTGTATTGAAGTAAATGTAAGGCTGTTAAGAACTGGATGAAGTATTTGTGTGTAGTGTCAGACCACACCTCCTGACCTCAGTCACATGCTTCCTTACTTTATCTGTCCTATAAAAGGATTGGCTAGATATTATTAATGGGTGTGACCAACTGTAACAAGTTTGTGCCATAGCTAAGGACTGAGCAGGTGCAGAACATATTGGTTCTGCACATACTAGAATGCTGTGAAGTAAAGCACAAACCATATGTTATTTAGGTAAATTTCCCAGCACCCGTATCAAAATGAGAGGTAAGACACAGATTACTGGTTTCTGCCTTCTGGTTCAGTGTTGTTCTGCGGCTTTAGTTGTCCTTTAAACAGATTAAAGTCCAGCATTTTGATTTAATAATTTTACATCAAGCTCTTTCCTTCAAAAATAGGAGCCAGCAGTAGATTTAGCCCTAGTGCTTTATATCCCGTGGAAATCCAGTAAAAAGTCATCATCCCAACGTACTTAATAATGCATAGGAGCATTGTATAATATACATATGAAGGAAACATTTCCTATAAAGGTATTAGTAGTCCAAAAATCTTCAGATTTCCATCAGTTTGAATCAGTTCAATCCACAGTTTGATATTTATTTCCATATATACAGATAGCCAACAAAGTGTCATATCCATCATATTTAATCCTGATAGTTAATAGTTGGTTTAAACCCAGAATTCTTAGTAGACTAGAACTGTTCCGATCTTGTAGCTCTAGTGTACCGCAAAAAGTGCTTCAAATAAATGGTGTGAGGTCAAAGTCCTCATTAATGACATTTGGTGCACTTGTAGTCAAAAGATGAATCCAGCGAGTTTCAAGTTTAAGCAATCTCTTATCGAGACCACCATCCTAGGCTGGATCTTACAGCTGCATTAGAATCAACTTCTTGGTCACCTGGTGGTATGGCTCCCTGACAGATGTCAGCAGGAATAACTGCAGTTGTCTCAAATGACCATTGAACCAGGAAGACTGTTGCTGCCATCAGCCCCAAGACCTTTAGCAAGAATGCCACTGAGTAATTTTGCTGCTTCCTTAAATTGTGGACTTCCGTTTTCAGGGTACTTATCTTTTTACCAATGACTGGGAAGTATTTTGATTGCACTTTACCCAGCCGTGCTCTTCTAGAACTTGAATTTCTCTTTTGGTGTGAAGGTGGCCCATCTGCTCTGACTGTGTGACTACCAACAAGTCATCTAGGTAGTGGTATAATGCAATCCCTTGCATTATGAGGAAGGCCCCCACTACCTTTGTGACTATTCTAGGAGAGTACGACAGGCCGAACGGTAGGCAGGTAAACTGCTAATCCTTTCCGTCCACTTGGAACCTCAGGAAACGCCTTGACTCCAGATGTATAAGTATGTGGAAGGAAGCAGCTTTTAAGTCTATTCTGGTGAGATAAGCATCTTCGTCTGGTCTCAGAAAAGGTATGAAAATGTATACAATACCCCCCCAGACACAATCTTTAGGACCCACTGGTCTCTCGTAGATACAGCCCAGACATCTAGGAATTTCGACAGTCTCCCTGCAACTTGACCCTGGGCCTTCGTCTCCCTGTTGGCGAGACATTCTGTTTTGGAAGGCTGGTTTGGTAACAGAGAATGCACACTTGCCTGCTCCCCAGGGCTGATGGCTTCCAGACTCTTTCACCTTTTAACGCTTTAGCTGTATGAAAGGAAAAAATCCTTGGAATTATACTCCATTCGGCCTCTCTTATTTCTTCTATCCTGAGGAAGAAAAAAGTTCTTTCCTGCTGATGCTTTAGATACAATATCTTCCAATTTCCCTCAGAATAGGATATACTCTTCAAACGGAATCTGACAAAGGTTAGCCTTTGAAGCTGTATCAGACGACCAGGTTCTTAGCCATAATGCCCTTCTAGAAGCCCCATTCAGAGGACAACCTCACCAGGTGTACTGACGCTTCAGCAAAAATGTCAATTCACCATCTAATATCCTGAAACATTTAGTCTATTGCCTGCTTTGTATCTTGTGCCCACAGCTTTATAGCCCTTGAAATGGAGGTAAGCGATATTGCTAGGGGCAAAGAAGCTCTGGTAGTGACAAACGCCTTTTTGACATTGTATTCTACCCTTATTTCATAGGGTCCTTGAACACTGAGGCATCCTCCACTGGTAAGGTAGTCCTGCCAGCCAGCCAAACAACTGCAGTGTCAACCTTCGGTAGGACCTCCCATAACTTCGGATCAGCTTCCAAATATGTGTATTTCTTGGAAAATTTAGCAGACGTTCCAATTTTCCCACTCACTCGAAAAAATCTCTGCTATAGATTGATACACCATAAAGGTTACTGACTTTTTCTTGATTGATGGAAAGAGTTTGTCTGACGTAGAGACCTTTGGTTTTTCCTCAGAAAGAGATAAAGAATGTCTGAATGCCTTAATTAAGGGCCCTATCATAGTCTCATCAAAGCTCACCTCAATCTTACTCTTCCTCCTCCTAATATATTTACTCCAAAGACACAGATGATATCTATCTGTCCAACAGCTCCGGACCGGATTGGCACAAAGCATGCTTAGTACGTTTTAGCATGATTAGAGTCCCGGACTGCCTGCATAATGGCTTGCTAAAGAACCAAACACCAGCAGGTCTTTTTTTTTTTTATTAAGCTTAATAAAAAATATTCCAGTAATCCTTGCTTACCTAGGTCCCCCTTGGGTGTCCGTCACTCCCACTCCCTGAATCAATAGATTAAAAAAGGAGTGAGAAGCCAGGGAACAAAAGCAAAAGGGAAGGAAAAAGAAGAAATTGCAACTTACCAGGCTAAACTTAAAAGACAGCAGCTAGAATCTAGAACTAAGTCTAACAAAAAATGCATCTTCCCCACACTAGGACTAGCGTGACAGCCTTTTAAATCAATCCGGAAGACAGCGACACACGCCAACGCTGTGTGCAATGACGCCACAAGCGAGCCCAGGAAGAAAGAACGATCGTGCCAAAATAATGTCACGCGCGTCGCACCAAAAAGAAGAGCCATTACGCCAAAACGATGTTACACGTCGCAGAGATGTGTGACATGTCTGCAGGTCTGCGCATACAGGTTAAAGTGGTGAGAACACAAATATCTGCTGGAATACGGTATGTTTTTGTATGCACACAGATAACTTACATGTGTGCACAAAACCAATATGGAGTTAAAGTGTTGTACCTTAAAATATTGTTAGTGAAAATAATTTCCCCCCCTATATTTTTTACCATTATGATAAAATGTTAATGCAGTTATACACACATCATTTTAACACTTAAGATGCCAACAAATTCACAAGCTTTCAAAACAGAGATCCTTACCTTAGACAAAATTAAATCTCCTAACCACCTTACGCAATCAACATAGTTTCTGTGTATGTCTCTTGTGGAAAAGTCAGGAAAATGGATCTTCTGTGAAATGAATGGCCTGGAACATAAGACAATTAAATCTTTGTTTTAAAATAGAACACTCTGTACTACTAAAAATTCCTTTGAAAAGGGAGTTTACACTTATCTTTTATTGTTATGGTTTCCCTAACGCTGTGTCATTCAAACCACTTGGCAATGTAATAGCCTTATACACACAATTGGATTGGTTTTAATATTGTAGCAGGCCAAGACAGGTAGCAGGAACAGGCTTAGCCACACAAGCCAATCAAAATCTGCCAAAGTGGATGAACCCAAGTAACTATTTGTAACAATTTAAATTCAACACTTAACACAAAAAAGAAATATAACTTTTACTTTGTGATTTCTGCATTTTGTAGATCAAGTGACATGCAGGCATCGCTATTGGAGTACAGCTGGGTAATGCCTTTTTAATAATAATTCTAATGTATCACCTGTTGGTTTTATTGGGGTTGTATTCATAAGACTCGTTGATGGCTACTTTCATCCTGTTTGAGTTGATTCGCCAGAGTTTAAGAGAATGATCCATTCCACAAGACATGATCTTCTCGCCGAGCAAATCGTAGTCCTGGAGATAAATGATAAATACAGTTCTGTCCTCAAACACGAGAAATTTAACAGAACCTTCTGTTTCAGTGGCATATATATTTTACAAATGGGAATATACATTATGGAAATACAGGTATTATAAGAATAATACCCAGATGTTATAACAGCCAATGAAATAGAACACTGACTCCTTATTTAGAATGTTGATGCTTTGTTTGGTTATTGCTACACTGTCTGGATATCCCTTTTTTTATTATAAATAAAGGGAGTTAAATAAAAAATGAAAACAATGACTAAATATGGATCAGTTCATCGAGTTGTAAAAGGACAATCTGACCATGTGTATAACATTCTAAATCTAGACATAAAAGCCATATTTAATTCTGCCAATCCATTAAAGTAGATTAAGCTAAAAACGTACAAAGAACTGGCCTGCAGGATACAAGCAACGCAGACACCTTGCTTACAGAGTTATAGGCTCGATATACTCAGGGTAACAACTGCAAGGACGGTGTATGTTCTCAATAACCATGATTGGGCAGTTTTGTTATAGGGTATCTAGATTGTCAGATTTTCAGGGCAGGGCTTGAAATAAACACAATTACAATGTGATATGCAACATGTCCAGCACTGGGTAAGTAAATAAAGTATATTAGAACAGAAAGCGGAATGGTGGAATATAATAATTTAGTGCTTGGGCTGCTCATCTAGTCCATCATGCAAGATACTTACCGCACTTAACACTTCATCTCGATGACCTTCAACACCACCAAATATAGCCACAAGGGTATCTGTCTGTATGTTCCACAACCTTAACGCGTGATCTGTGGCGAAGGAATTAGATAAAAACCACCACCAAATAAAAGCAAGGCTGGCCGAGAGCCACAGGCATATCCACACATTAGCCCAGCCCTGCCTATAACCAATATGCTAATTGCAAGTCAATCTAAATAAACGTGCTGAATTCTGGAACAGCTGCCACTGTGGATGTTGGAGGTCGGAGTTAGGCAAAAAAAATTCCCTTCAATAACTTTTTGAAATTTTAGTCACTAGAAAATTACAGGTTAAACATAGCCAATATTTTAAATTGCAAGCTGGGATATTTAGGTTCACAATCCTGCGGCGGGGCTACACCGTGGAAGGGGGGGTGCCTTGATACTTTTAACAGTTTATTACATACATTTGTAACCAGATATTTAATGGAAAGTTATCTTCCGTTCTGACAAAGGAATCTACCTCCTCCCTCTGCTCAATGAGCTTTTTATTAGCTTGAGCATGTGCAGAGGCAGCAGGGGAAACTGCCGTCAATCACTGGCTTTGATGTCAGCAGTCACAGCCTTCATTGACTGCATGGGGGGAGGAGATAGCTTACTCAGCCAGAATGAAGGCAATATTTTTACTTAAAGCGCATGTCCACCCCTTTTGTACAATTTTTCTGTAGTGTAGGGCTCCCCCTCCCACCCCCAAACACCATAGTTGTTTGCAGAAAAACGTAGTCGATCTAAACAGCCAATCACAGATGTGGCTTCCGGCTGTACAGAACACTGGTGGAAACAGGCAAAGTATAGATCGGCTAAGTTTTTCTGCAAATAACTGGGTGAGGGAGCCCTACACTACAGAAATTGGATTTGGAGCTAGGGGGAGGGAAAAACAGGAGGGAGAGGGAGGGCTGCAGTGTGCATGTCCAAATTCTCCCGGAGGAGAGACAGGAGGCAGACACAGTATGGGACACAAGCAGGCTCCTGCACTTTACTTTTTTGGACTTTGGAGGGACATTGCAGGGCAGCCATTTGGAGCAGGGATGTAAGGTAAGGATTTTACTACATAACAGTGGGGCCAGCAGATGCATTTTAGATTTAAAATGCATGTAATAATCTGGTAAAAATATCAGTAGGGGTTGCGGGCAGATTGAATAACCAGTTTTTTTTTTTTTGTTTTAAGGGTTGACGTGCCCTTTATTAATAAGAGGACATACCTTTGCTTACAGACAAGAGGAGATTTGGATCCCTTGGGTGAAATTTAAGCTCATTAATAGCGTTCCCATGGCCCACGTAGTGCTACAAGAAAGCAGGGGAAAACAGTAGAAATTTAAGTAAAATAAACCAGGATAATTTCATTTTACATCTTACTTTTAAAAATACGCTTCAACCTTTATTTTCTTCTTGCGGAAACATTATAATTTGTTTAAATGTGTGACGAACGCTGCAGATACTCTTAATAAATTCTAAGCATCCTACGCTGTAGTGTGAAGGGGAGAATGGTAAAAGCCGATTTTCACACACAAACATAGGACATAGGCCTGGTGCACACAAGGAAACTTTGGACAAATATTCCAGCCCAATAAATCTACCAAAATATAAACCAGCAGCCTGTTGGTTATAACTGTGAAATGCTCAATATTTTGGCTCAACCAATCTTGCAAACAATTCGCCTAAAAATGTTTAATTGTTTGGATTCACAGAATTTTTTTTATTACGATAATACTTGATCAAAAATAAAAATAACAGAGAATCAACGACAGCACTGTAAAGAGCTTATTCCCTGACTACTTATTTATTAGCATGTTTGCCAGATTTCTGTGATGTTGGTAAAACCTTTCACTACAGCAAAACCTGCTCCAGTATTTCTTTGTCCCCTCAATCAGTCTTTCCAATTATCACAGGGGATAGGAAGCAGCTAATCTGCTCCTGGGTGAAGCACTGCCTGCTTGAGAAATGTAATCTAGGTAATGGTGGCCATATAAGGAGACATTAGACAGATTTGACATTCATTCGTCAATTCTAATTGCAGTCTCTCTATAGTGATTCTTACCTTCTCACATACCCACCTGGCACATTAGTTTTGCAATCAAAGCGTGATCACAAAAAAAAAAAAAAAAAAAGAATGGGTCAGGCGGTTCTTCGGCTGTCACGCAAACGTCTTAAAGGGGAACTGTGGTCCAAAAATGACTTAAGGTAAATTGATAGGAATTGCTCTCCTGAGAATTTTTGCTATGTATTTTCATTGTTTATTTTGCATAGTTTTGAAGATATTTGCATTTTTGTGTGTGATATGGCAGCAGCATCCACAGGTCACCTGCACTTCCTGCTCTGAAACCATGACAGTGGATGACAGTCAATCTGCCCTGTGTCGTCTCCTTCCCTTGCAGTCCCCCTCCTCTTGCAAGCCCCCCTGGTCCCTCCCACTTATGGACCCCATGAGTCCCTCCATTTGCAGGCCCCTTCCCTTATAGCTTCGCCTACCCGCGGGTGCCGATGGGGAGGGACTTCCTGTCTCCTGTCACTGAAGTCTGAGGCTGTGCTCACTGGTGGTAAGATGGAGGAGCAGCCTTAGGGATGTCACATGTCAGCCTCCCACCCCTTGACTTTCTGGTCAGTAATTTCTTTATATCTTGGGCTGTGCAGCATGTAGAGAGGTGGTTGATGGCTTGTTTTAAGCTCAAATTGTTTGGAGACCACAGTTCTCCTTTAAGAATGTAGGTGAGGGAGTACATTGTAATGGCTGAGGAATAAACTGCTGGTCTTTCTCCAAAACAAGAAGAGCCCTATTTCCTTTATTACAGAATGGACACGGGCAAGTCAATTAGTAGTTATGGGGCAGCTGTGACAGGTTAGAAGAGGAGCTACAAACTCACTGAGCATATGCACCCATGCATGTGTCTGGACACACATTTAAAGGAGGGCTGCAGAACTTAGGAAAAGAAAGCTGCTGATTTCAGTGGAGAGAGTCAAACTAGTTAGTATTCATTATAGTTTAGACTGAGTTCTGCTAAAATTATTTAGAGGAGAAGACGTTCATATATATGTTATCACAACCTATCAAGAGCCCCCACAAAAAGCAAAAGTAAGTAGATTTATTCCATAGGCAGGAATTGAAAAGGCTGAACCACACCGTACATCTACCTTAATACATTGCATAGTAATAGGATTGATTATCCTAATGATCCCCCTGGAACCAGCCACGGCAAGAAGAGGATGACTCGTATTGCTGTCATACGTCCATGCACAGGTGTAAAAGTTCTCATCTGCCTAATTATATTGGTTAAGGAGATCAAACTGTCCACAAGAAGTTTATCAAAATCCCATGGTAGGAAGCAATATCTAAACAGAATTCATCATTAACAGAGCTTAAACTTGTATGCAAAGGAAACAGTCATATCCCCTTAATATACCAAGAGAAATTCCCACGTGCCCCCCCTTTTACATTCTTCACATAGCATACTTTATAATATATCAAAGGGAACTTGACAAGGATACATCGGCATCCACATAAGATTGCAACAGTTTGATTTCTCCCTGTGGATGGCACTCGTAAAGTGTTACCTGCAGGAGACAATGGGTATTTGTTATTTAAAGCCGCTTTACACATTAACAATATACATATCCAGCAATATATGTCCGAAAACTTTTATTAAAGATCGCAAGCACTGAGAATGCCCATGCTGGATATTTTAAACAAATTCTATACAATGTCGATCATTGTGCAATACATTTCACAGCTTAATGCCACTTCATATATCAGACAGTAGCACAGTAAGTGGAATCCAAGAGATTTAACACACCAACTACTCCATCCACTGTGACATTGGTGCAGTGAATTTTAAACTCACCCGATTACTGCCAACTGTAGCAAAAACTAACGGATCGCCCTCCTTACTGTGCCAGTTGAACTGAACCCCGAAAAGAGGTTGATTATGATCTTCCTATGGAAAACAAAGTAAAATTATGTTAAAGAGACTATGGACAGCTGAACTAAAGCTAAAGCACAGTTATTTTTTCTTTGCTTTTGAAATTGTTTCAATTCAACCAAATCTAGGATCCGCGCATTTGTTCCACATTGATCCTTTGTAAAACAATGTTGACAATTTAACTATTGTATGGTACTTTGTTCGCGTTTTAATAAAGAATTCCTCTGTATGGAAGGGATTAAAAAAAAAATGTTTAAGAGAGAAAAGCCCGTACACAGCTAAAAGTTTAGTGCAAGGAAATATATGTTAATAATGTAGAACAATAGTGAATTAAAGAATATAAATGTGTACTGAATTAAATGTACCCATTTACATATGCTTTCCAGAACTTTAATGTAGTTATTTTATTTAATGTAGTATTTTCTCATTTTACTGACCATAATCTGCCCACCCAGTGAATTCTCGTAGTATAAATAAATGAATGCTTCTAATGTACCAATGTACTGAATTCCTGGCTGCAGGAGCACTAATAGTGCCCATTATAATCTTAGTCCCTGGGTTTATTCAGTTGTAGAAAAAATGGCAGCTCACTATTGACCACCGCAAAGGGTATGAAATAATTTGATTTTTCAAAAATGAAGACGAGATTTAGATTACGGTACCTAAGTATGTGGGATATAGATAATCAATACATTTCTTCAACTCAAGTTTTCCTTTAAAAGTTTTGAGCTTCTAAGAACAATCTTATGGTACTTGCTAGAGGAACTGCTAGTATTTCCTATTAGGAAATATTTAAAGGGCTGGATTAATCACCTACCTTGAGGCTGTTGACACATTTAAACGAGTACTTGCATTTCTTTGATTTCCATTTGCCTTTGCCCCATCCCTTCCTACCAGGGACGTTTGAAGCATTTGTCGGGGTGTCTGGTCTTTCTGTGTTTGTGCCACTCTCTATGCTGATAGCATCATCCTGAAAGGAGAAACACAAACTAGTTATTACATTTTAAAATGTGGTTGAAAAGACTCATCTATTAGTACACTCAAAAGATCTCCTATTTGATGTAACCATGCAGTAAAAATAAAGATTGTCTTTACACTACATTAAGGTACTAAAGACTTTGTTCCAACACACACAAAGCTTTTAAAGAGGTACTTCTAAAATATAAATGGCAGCAATATGTTTCAGTTCCGTTTCTTGGACACTCATTCATCAGTTATAAGGGATAGATCTTGAGGTTCTGGAGACTCCTGGTTAAAAATATTAAATGTTATTGGAGGGAGGTGAATATGCCCTTTAATTCTGTTTACATCTAAATAGCTTTCTGCAGGAAAAAACTTGCTAGGTCCAATATTTAAAACTGCACAACTTATAAAACCTCAAACTAATTGAGATTGCAAAAATGTTTAGTACATAAACTGAGGTTTTTTCCCCTTTTTGCAGTCTCACTTCATTTTAAGATGGATTTCAAACAGATAATCCCCCTTATACAATTTACAGTCATTTGAGTCATATACGTGGAAAATGTGGGATAAAAAACAAATAGCATTCACAAGTCATATCAGGACTAAAAAAAAAAACCCTCTATTCAAAGTGACAATTTAGTCATACACTTTCAGGTTGAATGATTTTACCCAGATTTTTTTTGCCATTAAAAACCCTGTGTACACAAATACCGAAATAAAATACAAGATATGACTAGCTAGCAATTATATCTGTAAAGGAACATCTTGGTTAAGATTAAAGGCAACTCATTACTAAATTTTAGAATTCAGTTGTTGGTAATTACAAACATATAACACTACAAACTAAAACACTAGAATCCCCTTTCACCCCAGGCAAAACTCTCATCCTGTCTTCTAAAAGTGACAAGCTGAACTAATTTTAATTTCCACTTCTGTAAGGGTTGCTTTTCTCAAACAGTATGGCCATGGCCTTTATTATATACTGTTTATATTATATATACACAAAAATAATGATATAACAAATCTTATTTTATATAAAGGAGAGTTTTGGGAGTATATTTGACCATACCAGGGATGTCCAACCTGCAGCTCTCCAAGTCAGTCCTGCTGAAAAACACAGCAAACAAACTATTAACTCTATCAGTCAAGACTAAAAATCAGGCCACACAGCTTTTGTCAACTGACTACTTATCGATTTACTGAACAGTTTGTAAATATTTTCTATGGATTCTGTAAATGAGAATACAAGTGACAGCAGTTTATATCCATCTCGGGCTGTCGAACTAAATTTAAACCAAAAGTTGGTTCCACTGCAATAACCTTAAGCAGGGATGTCCTGCTTTGGGTGATTGGTCACGCAGCCACGGAATACTGGGAGTTGTGGTTTTCAAACATCTGGCACACTGGACAACCTTGCCATAAAGTCTAGCATAATCTCCGAGACAAAAAGATTTTAAATGACTGCAGTCTCATCAGTGCAGTAAATGTTGACATTCAATTAGGGCGGTCAAAACAGAATCTACCCAGCACCCTTAATTGCTCGAGTCCCATTAATTTCATATAACGGTTTGCCGCTCAGGGTAAAATCCGGTTGAGTTCTACCTGATGCCAACTAATAGTGGATGTACGAAGTCACCCGAAATAAAAACACAACCACTATTTTAAATAGGTTGCAATACCCTCAGAGCCATCACAACGGTCTTAAAATCAACACTGGTAAATAAATTAGTGTGACCAAGATGAGTTTCAAAGCCCTGCAAAAATTGCCCCTATTGTTGCTGGATTAGGACTAGATATGAATGTTTAGACAATCAGTCCAACAATGTATCACTATAAACAGCTCAGCATTGGTTCTGTTCTATAGCTAGGAGAGGGGTAGCGAGCAGAAGACCTCCCTTGGCTCCCCAACATAGTTAAGCAATCTAGCAGGATAGAAATTAATTAAAACAGGAGCCCCCACACACTCACAACATTACACTGGTTCAACATTCATGTCTGATCAATCGTCAAACTAGTATAACTGCAGGTGCAGAAGAGATTCTCACCATCAAACTTTCCCTTGACGTCACAACCCTTAACATTCTGTTAAATAAATCCTTTTCAGTATCGGTTTTCAATTTTTATAAAGTCAAAACAAGCAAGACTTCAATTTTCAATAACAAAAGGAATGTTATTATAATCCATGGTACAAAATTCATAAAAAAGTTCATTAAAATCTACGACAGCAAGACCATTTAAAGCCAAAAATAGTTACAGTGCGATTCAATAAAAGTTCTTCGGGGTTATTCAATAAAAGTTCTTATCGTTTAAAATAGTGCTAAATTTGCCCCAACCAATCAGATCTTATTTAACATTTGAAAGCCAACATCTGATTGGGGTAAAATTAGCACCATTTTAAACGATAAGCAGGGTTATTCAATAAAAGTTCTTATTTAAAATGGTGCTAATTTTGTCCCAACCAATCAGATGTTAGCTTTCAAATGTTAAATAATACCTGATTGGTTGGGGCAAAATTAGTACCATTTTTTACGATAAGAACTAATATTGAATCTCCCTGATGAACTTTTATTGAATAACACTCTCTTTATAACATTTAATTAATTTACTGCATCAAAATTGTGCCAAGACATAGAATTGTGAGAACAGCATGCTGGGTAATCCTCAGAAATTGTAACTTATTCAACACCGATGCCTACAGATATACCAAGCACTTGGAGGATGGCAAAAATATCTGTGTCCGTTACATTTCCTACAAGGAAAATCCATTGTAAATACTGAAATTATGCTCCTTTTCTATAAAGTTTTGAGCCAATCAATTTAAACAGAATTAACAGTTGTGGAAGCATTTTCACAGGAAATGTGTCAAAAAGCAAAGACCATGATAATGAAAGATCATTGCATTATGGGTAATGCCCATGAATTAAGACTTTTCGGGTAGTTAAGATTCCACAATCATCCATGCTTATGTAATGAGGTCAGCAGTTCCAGGAGCATTCCACTATTACCAACACTAGTTAAAAAAGCATAAACGGTCATGAGACACTAGGTTAGGCGTATCCCACACCTGTAACTCCATTTTGTTGGGTCTCAACGCCTCTTTGCCCAGGCAATAAACCCGAATAGAAGGGAGACTCCACACGGTAATTAACCGCAAATATTCTTCATTTATTTCAGTGCAACATGTTTCGGATCGACCATGATCCTTTCTCATGAAACACTGGGCCTCCTAAAATAAAACTCCACTTTTTTTTTTTATGAATTGTTACTGTGGAAAAAATGTGGGATCACAACTATTATCCTGAAACCAAATAAGAGTCTATACAGTGGAAACAATAGGGTTATTTTAAACTTTAAGGATAGCTATACTCTAAAGTACCTGGGGCAGGGAGGTCAGATTGATTATTCCTAACTCACTATATTTTGTAAAGGAGCTACAGCACTAACAGTTTTCATTTGCCAGGTTAGTCCTGGACTATTCCTGTATTAAAGATATATAAAGGTATTAAAGGTATATAGTGGTGCTGAAGCCAGGAGGAAGACTGGCAGAATCAGTTTATTTGGGATGATGCTCCTCACAGAAACAATATTAGGAGGTAGGAGTTACCAGGCCTATATATCCCCGTCCCGAGTACTTTTCATTTTAATGGTATTTTTTAAAAAAAAATCTTTTACACACGATAGTTATCCTTTAAATACAGTGGTCCAAATCAAAGTGCGCTCTTGATTCTTATTCACTCATGATTTGAATCTTTACTCCATGTGTTGTCCTTCCCTTGTACGCCATGTGTCAGTTATATGTTCTCACTCATGCACATATCTCAGCCTTCAGCACATCTCCTGCCCATACTGACTTTTCTTGTCATCTTTCTACCTGCTCATTCTCTCTCCTAATATACCCTTAGTTTTCCCTCATTATCTTTTGTGCCTTGTCATATCTACTTTGTACTGCATGTTCCCCTACAGCAGCTACGACCTTCTGCACAACCCCACGTCCTACACAGCCATTTCCAAGTTCCCCGACAGAACCTGCCACCTTCTGCACAATCTCACGTCCTAAACCACCATTTCCAAGTTCCCCGACAGCACCTACCACCTTCTCTGCAATCCCACGTCCTACACCACCATCTTTAAGTTCGCCAACAGCACCTACTACCTTCTCCACAATCCCACAGCCTACTCCACCATCTTCAAGTTATCCCTCAGCACCTACCACCTTCTCCACAATCCCACAGCATAGCCTACATCACCATCTCAAAATTTTTCCCAATACCTTCCCCCTTCTCCAATCTCACAGCCTTTGCCACCATTTCCAAATTCAATGTAAGCACCCACCACCTTCTTCAAGTCAGCTCCAACCTATAACTGTAATACTCAATGTCTACTTTCACCAACTTATTTGAACAAATTCTCCAGCTTCTTATCCTCCTCTCCCACCTACTTAGCTCATCACTTACCCCATGTCCCCCATCACTTCCCTCCTACCCCATATTCCCCATCACTTCCCTCCTACCCCATATTCCCCGTCACTGCCCGCCAGACCCAGAGGCCCAACACGGCCCTCGACCCAGATGCACCAGCACTTCCCTCCTACCCCATATTCCCCATCACTTCCCTCCTACCCCATATTTCCCATCATTTACCTCCTACCCCATATTTCCCATCATTTACCTCCTACCCCATATTTCCCATCATTTACCTCCTACCCCATGTCCCCTATCACTTACCTCCTACCCCATATCCCTGTCACTTACCTCTTACCCATGTCCCCCGTCACTTACCTCCTACCCCATGTTCCCCATCACATCCCTCCTACCCCATATCCCCATCACTACCCTCCTACACCATATCCCCCATCACTTCCCTCCTATCCCATATCCCCATCACTACCCTCCAACCCACATTCTCCATCACTTACCTCCTACCCCCTGCCCCCCATCATTTACTTCCTACCCAATATTCTCCATCACTTAACTCCTACCCCTTTTCCTCTGACCCCACTATAGACTTCCCTCCTGTCATTCTGCCTCCTCCCCCATCACCATCCAACTCCCTATGGCAGACCGTGTCCCCCCACAGACACACCAACATTCTCTCTCATTAAATCTCCTTTCCCTATTCAGACCCATTCTGCCGCCCCTGATGTCCCCTTAGTCGCTGCCCTTACGTTCTCGTCCCCAGACAACTCGGGGTTACTGTTCTCATCGCTGCTCAGCTTCTGCTTCTTGGCCGGCATTTCGTTTCCCGCCGCGCGACCGGAAGCCTCAGACATGTTCCGACGACTGACCGTGACGTCAGAGCCGAGCGACGCGGTTGTGGGGCAAGTGATGCGTCGCTTAGCGCACGCGCTTTGTTTACCTTCCTACAGAGGAGGTCGCAGTGCGCGTGTCACTGATGTTGTCTAGTTAGTGGGTAGCGCTGTATAGACCTTACTGTATGGGGGGGTTATGGGCTGGAATACCTGTAAATATGGCAGCCTGCACAGGGCCTACATGGAATGGTTTAGAAGGATAGGCCTACTGATATTTAGCTCCTAATGAGAATACTCCACATGAGAATATAGACCAGGAATGATGGGAGCTGTAGTTTTTATTCATCTGGGGAACCACAGGTTGGACCACAACCGGTATAGGTGTAGATTCCCGTATAGTTTTCCCTAAAAGTGATATTGAACTTTGGCACTCCAGATGTTTTGGAAACTACAACCCCCAGCATGCATTCTGCTACAAGGCATTCTGGGAGTTGTAGTTTCCAGAACATCTGGCGGTCAGTCAAACTACAGTCCTGTGTGCTTGTGAAGGTTCTCATTCATCCAGGTCATGGTATATCTGTTGTATTCAATTAGATCAACTTCAAGAACTACATTTCAAGTCCAGTTGATCTAATTGAATACAACAGATATACAGTCCTATGTATTTTATTGCATTACAACTTACCCCTGTAGTGGATTTTTACGGGAGTAACTAATATTATAGCCTTATAACCTACCCCTGTAGTGGATTTCCATGGAAGGAACTGTAAGATTATAGCCTTATAACCTACCCCTGTAGTGGATTTCTATGGGAGGAACTGTAAGATTATAGCCTTATAACCTACTCCTGTAGTGGATTTCTATGGGAGGGACTGTAAGATTATAGCCTATCCCTAAAATGGATTTCTATGGGAGTAACTGTAATATTATAGCCTTATAACCTACCCCTGTAGTGCATTTCTATGGGAGTAACTGTAATATTATAGCCTTATAACCTACCACTGTAGTGGATTTCTATAGGAGGAACTGTAAGATTATAGCCTTATAACCTACCCCTGTAGTGGATTTCTATGGGAGGAACTGTAAGATTATAGCCTTATAATCTTACAGTTCAAGGAGGAGAAGGAAACCAGAAGCCACAAATGGGTAGGTTATAATAAATAATGCACCCCCAACTGTAAATTAAAGGGATATTAGAAGTCACCTTGGAGTTCCGTGCCCTGTATAAAAGGTACTTGGCCTGCAGCCTCGTGCTTTTATATGGTCACGGAACTCCTAGGTGACTTCTAATATCCTTATAATTTACAGTTGGGGATGCATTATCCACTATATACACAGGAACATCAAAGTGACGTTTCCGTACTAATATAGTTCCTTCTTCAGACAAAGTAAAACAAAGAAATTGCACCTTTTATATACCCAGAAAGAAGATCTCTAATGACACTTAAGAGATACAATAAGAGAATACATACATAAAAAGATAAATACATGTTCAAAAGCTAAAAACAATAATCTTTTAGTCCCAAGTTACAATTCAGTCCTTTGGGTTGGAGTGAATCCAAAGTAAAAACTCAGAATGATTCCCTACGCAATAACATCACATGTCTGTCACCACCCCTAGCCATACATGGAACATGATCAATAATCATCCCTTTAAGATCAGTCACAAGGTGTTTACATTTAAAAAAGTGAGAAGCAACCAGCGTATAATTATATTTATTTTTAGAGGTGCTGGAAGTGTTGTTCAATCGCTGTAAAGCCAATTTAATATGACAATGGAATCATTTCTTAAAGGGACAGACGGTTTTGCCTATGTAGATCAGGGAACAAGGGCATTTTAATAAATAAATACAAATATCCACTGATAAATACAAATATAACCACTGGTGTTAAAACTTTTTCCTGAATTAGGATGATTAAAAGAATCATTTGCAATTTTTTAAAAAAAAAAAACATTTGCAATTCTTTGATCTTGGGACCCTCTTTTAATCCACCTTATTCAGTAAAACATTTTAACATCAATGGTTATTTTAATTGTAATACGGATTTTTATGGGGGGGGGGAATGGCAGGGAAAGGTATGGTCACTGTTTGAGGGTGTGATGATGTGTGTATGCCCAAAAGGGTGCTGTTCTGGGGTGAATTATAATGAATAATGCACACCATACTAAAAATGATATGGATATTAGATAGTACCTCGGAGTTCCGTGCCTTTTATATGATCACAGAACTCCTCTGTAACTTCTAGAATCCTTATAATTTACAGTAGGGGATGGATTATTCACTATATTATATCTCTAGGTGTCACTAGTGATCTTCTTCTTGGGTATATAAAAGGTGCAATTGTGTTTCTTTGTTTCACTTTATCTGAAGAAGGTACAATATTAGTACTGAACCGTCACTTTGTTCCTGTGTATAATGCAATAAAATACACAGGACTGCAAGTCTGATGTGCATGGCGTTTTTACTTATCCCAAATGTAAAGGGTAATTGAAAATAAGGTGTAGTCCAAACACACAGACCTCAAGGTCCAAAGGTAAGTGTGATAGACTTATAGAATCTATAAAATTTCAAATCCAAAGTTTTTATTCATACATAAAAACTCACAAATGTGCACAATCTTTCAATGCTCCCAAACTTTCCACTGTACTACAGTGTCAATCATGGCCAGGACACTGACATCACAGACAGTCATTGACCAGGGTTCCTGAAGATGTCTGTTCCAAGCAAACTCAAGCTTGTATCAAGCACAACTCATCCTCGTTAGGCTGGGGGATTCACCCAGAATGGTAGAGGCTCTGGATAAATTTCCCACTAAGAAATTACACACAAATGATTAATTTATTTGGCTCAGTGATTAGCACTTGCAGCGCCGAAGTCCTGAGATCGAATCAACCATTGGCCACATCTGCTGCTTGCGTGGGTTGCCTCCGGGCACTCCGGTTACCCCACAATAATATAGACATACTGATAGGTTGTATATGTCAAATAAATGTGCTTAGATTGTAAGCTCTTGAGGACAGGGCCTGATGTGAATGTATACATGTAATTGTAAAGCGCTATGGAAGGTTTTGGCGCGATATAAATCCACAATAATAATAAGATAAACTAGTAATATTACCCCTTGCAGATCCTGTCTGTCATCTTTCAAAAGTCTTTCAGGTGTGTACCCAGCTTTAAAGGGAGATGTAATAGAAGTTTGTCAGGGAGATATAATAAAAGTTCTTATTATTAAAAATGGTGCTAATTTTGCCTCAACCAATTATATGTTATTTCCCATTTAAAAGCTAACATGTGATTGGTTGGGGCAAAATTAGCAGCATTTTTAACGATAGGGTTATTCAATAAAAGTTCTAAAATGGTGCTAATTTTTCCCCAACCAATCAGATCTTATTTAACATTTGAAAGCTAACATCTGATTGGTTGGGGCAAAATTAGCACCATTTTAAACGATAAGAACTTTTATCGAATCTCCCTGAAAAAGTTTTATTACATCTCCCTGTATATATATTCATTTATCCACTAGGGGGCAGAAACCCCCATAAAATCTTCTACTTTCCTAGAATATTTTCCGTCTGTCAGTCACACACAATCAGGGTTATTCAATAAAAGTTTTTATTGTTTAAAATGGTGCTAATTTTGCCCCAACCAATCAGATGTTAGCTTTCAAATGTTAAATAAGATCTGATTGGTTGGGGAAAAATTAGCACCATTTTAAATGATAAGAACTTTTATTGAATCTCCCTGAATGTTTTAGATTTTACCCACAGACCAGACCCATTGTAACAATAAGCAGTAAACCACTTCCAGCTCAGGGGTTTCCAAATTATTTCTGCAGCGTTTCAGAAGCTCAACTAAATAGAGTGCACCTGTGTGTAATCTAATGTCAGTACAAATACAGCTGCTCTGTGACGGCCTCAGAGGTTGTCTAAGAGAATCTTGGGAGCAACAACACCATGAAGTCCAAAGAACACACCAGACAGGTCAGGGATAAAGTTGTTGAAAAATTTAAAGCAGGCTTAGGCTACAAAAAGATTTCCAAAGCCTTGAACATCCCACTGAGCACTGTTCAAGCGATCATTCAGAAATGGAAGGAGTATGGCACAACTGTAAACCTACCAAGACAAGGCCGTCCACCTAAACTCACTGGCCGAACAAGGAGAGCGCTGATCAGAAATGCAGTCAAGAGGCCCATGGTGACTCTGGACGAGCTGCAGAGATCTACAGCTCAGGTGGGGGAATCTGTCCATAGGACAACTATTAGTCGTGCACTGCACAAAGTTGCCCTTTATGGAAGAGTGGCAAGAAGAAAGCCATTGTTAACAGAAAAGCATAAGAAGTCCCGTTTGCAGTTTGCCACAAGCCATGTGTGGGACACAGCAAACATGTGGAAGAAGGTGCTCTGGTCAGATGAGACCAAAATGGAACTTTTTGGCCAAAATGCAAAACGCTATCACTCAGAACACACCGTCCCCACTGTGAAATATGGTGGTGGCAGCATCATGCTCTGGGGGTGCTTCTCTTCAGCAGGGACAGGGAAGCTGGTCAGAGTTGATGGGAAGATGGATGGAGCCAAATACAGGGCAATCTTGGAAGAAAACCTCTTGGAGTCAGGAAAAGACTTGAGACTGGGGCGGAGATTCACGTTCCAGCAGGACAACGACCCTAAACATAAAGCCAGGGCAGCAATGGAATGGTTTAAAACAAAACATATCCATGTGTTAGAATGGCCCAGTCAAAGTCCAGATCTAAATCCAATCGAGAATCTGTGGCAAGATCTGAAAACTGCTGTTCACAAACACTGTCCATCTAATCTGACTGAGCTGGAGCTGTTTTGCAAAGAAGAATGGGCAAGGATTTCAGTCTCTAGATGTGCAAAGCTGGTAGAGACCCTAAAAGACTGGCAGCTGTAATTGCAGCAAAAGGTGGTTCTACAAAGTATAGACTCAGGGGGCTGAATAATTACACACATCCCACTTTGCAGTTATTGATTTGTTAAAAATGTTTGGAATCATGTATGATTTACGTTCCACTTCTCACGTGTACACCACTTTGTATTGGTCTTTCACGTGGAATTCCAATAAAATTGATTTATGTTTGTGGCAGTAATGTGACAAAATGTGGAAAACTTCATGGGGGCCAAATACTTTTGCAAACCACTGTAGCACCAGGTAATCAGGACTAAGAGACTATGGGAGATTTAATAAAAGTTCTTATTGTTAAATATGGTGCTAATTTTGCCCCAACCAATCAGATTTGACATCTAATATCTGATTGTTTGGGGCAAAATTAGCACCATATTTTATGTTGTCTCCTTCAGTATTTAATGTCAGGGGCAGTACAGATTATTAAAGGGCAGGTCCACCCAAAATGTACAAATCTACTAAACTTCTTCCTGTATTACACCAACCCCAGCGAACGGCCCTTTTTATTCTCCATTTTTATTGGCTGGTCACTTTGGCATGTAACACACGCACGTTGTCGGCAGGTGGTCTCTGCTGTTTATACTGGGTAATAATCTTAAACCACAGATGTTAATTTCAAATACAATCAATGGATGATCTAAGGATGGTGCTACTGGTTATTGGGGGGGCAGGGCTGTCTGTATTTGTGGAATCAAGTAATATATCATAGTAAGAGTTACATTTATAACATTGTATCATATTAGATCACTACTTTAGCTTGGATAAATTAATCCTGGCGATACAGGACCTGAACCCCCAGGACTGGGTGGGCTCCCAGTAGAAATATTTAAACATTACCTTGAAACTCTGAAGGATCCACTTTTCCACATGTACTGAACTTCTATTTCCAATAGGACACTGCCCGAATCTTTATAAAGGAATCTAACATAACACAGTCATTGTGCTCAAAACAGGAAAAGACCCTAAAGACCACAATTCATATCCTCCGCTACCCTTCTCAATACTGGCTATAAAATCCTAACCTATATACTGGCTAACCAACTGCAGTCTGTTATACTATTCTAATAATATGAGTGGACGAGCTCACCTAAGTACATTTAGGGGTTGATTTACATGTTATAAAGGGAAAGTTCATTGTAAAATATTATTTTTAAAATTCTTGGTTTATATTACACATACATAGTTATTCTACATATTCTCTTCCATTTTGAACAATCAGTTGAATTTATACCCCTTGCTATTCCCTGCTGTTGACATTAGTGAGGTGACATTTCAGGTTCTGTAACGTCCTTCTTCTTCCCAGAATGCACCACTTGGAATGTTCCTAACAGTAATTTCTACTGATTGGCTGTCGGATGGGTCAAACATGCTCAGATCTCTACTGAGCAACTGGATCAACCCAGGCACTGGGTCAAGGGTAAGACCATAACAATCTCTACTAGGGGTCCTGCAAACAGGAAGTCAGTATTTCGGAAGCATTTATTTATACACAGACAAAATGCTGAATGGGCAGGTTAAGGTCATTAGGATTGGAAAATACTGCTCTTTTTCCAATAATGGTATATGTATTTGCACTGAACTTCCCCTTTAAAGCTAGCATTTAGGGTTGCACTATTTTATCTAATTATATATCATATCTATTTACCTATCTTTATCTATCGTATTTATCTAATTATCTTTATCCATCTATCTATCGTATTTATCTAATTATCTTTATCCATCGATCATATTTATCTTATTATCTTTATCTATTATCTATCGTATCTATCATATCTATGTAGATATCATTATCGTATCTACCTATCTTTATCTATCTATCTACCTATCTATCTATCTATTCTCTTTACTTATTATCATTGTATCTACCTATCTTTATCTATCTATCTACCTATCTATCTATCTATCTACCTATCTATCTATCTATCTATCTATCTATCTATCTATATACCTATCTATCTATCTATCTATCTATCTATCTATCTATCTATCTATCTATCTCTCTATCTATCTATCTCTCTATCTATCTATCGTATCTACCTATCTTTATCCATCTATCGTATTTATCTAATTATCTTTATCCATCTATCATATTTATCTTATTATGTTTATCTATTATCTATCGTATCTATCATATCTATGTAGCTATCTTTATCGTATCTACCTATCTTTATCTATCTATCTATCTATCTATCTATCTATCTATCTATCTATCTATCTATCTATCTATCTATCTATCTATCTATCTATCTATCTATCTATCTATCTATCGTATCTACCTATCTTTATCCATCTATCGTATTTATCTAATTATCTTTATCCATCTATCATATTTATCTTATTTCTTTATCTATTATCTATCGTATCTATCATATCTATGTAGCTATCTTTATCCTATCTACCTATCTTTATCTATCTATCTATCTATCTATCTATCTATCTATCTACCTATCTATCTATCTATCTATCTATCTATCTATCTATCTATCTATCTATCTACCTGTCTGTCTGTCTGTCTATCTATCTATCTATCTATCTATCTATCTATCTATCTATCTATCTACCTGTCTGTCTGTCTGTCTGTCTATCTATCTATCTATCTATCTATCTATCTATCTATCTATCTGTCTGTCTGTCTGTCTGTCTGTCTGTCTGTCTGTCTATCTATCTATCTATCGTATCTACCTATCTTTATCTATCTATCTATCTATCTATCTATCTATCTATCTATCTATCTACCTACCTATCTATCTATCTATCTATCTATCTACCTATCTTTATCTATCTATCTGTCTGTCTGTCTATCTACCTATCTAAATGTTCCTCTTACCAATGTACTTAATGCTAGAGATTAAAGGGAAAGTGTGCTGTATAAATTTTATGCTGTGCATGGATGAAAGGGATGGTGTGCAATATTTTCTATACAGAGATTACAGCGTGATTTCACCCCAAAATGTACAACTTCGTAAGGCACCCCCCAACCCTAAATGCTTCCTTTAAAACATGTAAATCAGCCCCTAAATGTACTTATGTGGCCTCATCCCCCTTGTTCATGGTCTCTTCCGTGCGCAGATGAGCTGAAGGGGCCGGACCAGCAACTGCGCCTGTGATTGGCTGATATTCAGTCAAATCATTCATGCGTCTGACGGTCACCAGAGACAACGAGGGTGTGTAAGTACATTTAGGGCTGTATTTTTTTTTAAAAAAGATGCAGCCGCCGAGGGATCCGGAGGGGGGGAGGGTAGGAAAGCTCCACTACGCATGCCAGAGTCTTCTTAGAGGAGCAGGAAGTTGAAGGCTCGGATTAACACAAAGAGGTTCCTCTTTTTTGGACTTTTATCAGTACAACCCTGCAGGACAACCATAAGGAGCAAATTTGCCCCACTACACAGTGGGGCAAATTTGTATTGGGGGTGGACATGCCCTTTAAAAAGAGAGCGTTCTAAACTCACCCGAATGCAACCATTAAAACTAACGTGCCATTTACCAACCAGTGCTGAGTTCTTCAATGTAAAGATTCAAGTATACTTTACATTTATGCTGTTTGCATCACATATACACATTATCCATATATTTTAAATTTAAATGAAAATGTTTGCTTTACATTATTTTCTAGTCTGTTCCTAATAAGTTCGTTTAATAAGTTTTCCAGACTGACGTCCAGGTGTCTCTGTTAGACACACTCTCCTGGTTTTAGCTTGGCTCTCGCTGTATAACAAATTGAGAAGAATCCCTATTAGAACATTTCCTGTGTTTTGATTGGCCCGTTACCTGTTACACGTTAGTCACAGTGTGATGTAAGAGATACATTTCCATTTCTGGTTATGAACAACTGTATTTAAAAAGAAAATTCCAGGTTCTGTATATTCTGAAAAAGCAGAAATGGATGGATTTTATTTTTTATATAGATATTCTCCAGGCAGGGCAGTTTCTAGCCATTTTAGTGCCCTAGACGCCCTCCCACCTACATGCGCCCCCCCCAAAAAAAACAAAAAATGTAAAAAAAATTGGCCCGTCAAACTACAGCTTGTGTCTTCCTTCTGCTTCTGACACGTCTACTGTGACTGTTCTTTTTAGTGGGAACGCTTTACTAGTTGGTAAGGGGCACACGCTGTACCAGGTGAGGCGGGAGTGTATACATACATTTGTATGAATGCAGCGACACTGGCCACAAATAAAATACTGATTGGAAGGACAGGATAGGCTTCAGTGGATGTGCGGTATGTGGCACCAGTGTTCTCCCCAGAAATTGTTTCCAGCCGGGTCGGGCAGGACGGAAATTTGGTGAGATCTGAGATGTTTTACTCTTTCAGTGCTTTTCCAAGAATATTGGCATTAATAATTTCAGTGCCAGCAGAACATTACCATTAACCCTTTAGTGCCAGCAGACTTTACTATTAATACTTTCAGTGCCAGCACCTTTCCAGAGAATTGCTATTAACCCTTCAGCGCCAGCAGACTTCCCCATAGTATTGCCATTAACACTTTCAGCGCCAGAAGAGTATTACCATGAACCATTCAATGCCAACAGACTTTCCTATTAACACTTTCAGTACCAGCAGAATATTACCTTTAACCCTTCCAGCTGCCAGCATTGACATGATATACAGTATGTACCTGCTTTCCATGTCTCCTCCATTGAATTGTTCACTCCTCACCTACTCTAAGGGGCATATTTATAAAGGTTCGTTAACTTTTCGCGGCCGTTTTCGCGGACATTAACGCACAAATCGCGTTTACCGCGATTTATAAAAGTCCGAAAACGGCCGCGAAAAGTTAACGAAGCGTTAACCCTTCGCGGCGATACTTACCTGTTACCGCCGCTTCTATTTATAAAGCGGCGGTACTGGTTTCGCTCGGCTAGTATCGGCTGTTTTACTTCGCCACCTTGAAGGTGGCGAAGTCAGCCGATACTAACCTCCCGCGGCGGGGATGGGCAGGCAACCCGCGGCGGGTGATCGCACCCGCCCCGGGAGACACGCCCACCCTGCCCACACCCCCCGCGGCGGCGGCGACCACCCGCCGCCGCTTCCCAGCAGCCCCTCCCAACCCGTTCCCCGCTCGCGGCAATCTCGGAACGGGAGGCTAGGAGGGGCTGCCGGGAACCCCTCCAAGCCCCCCGCCGCGGCCGCTCCCGGGGAGGGGAAGGGAGGCAGCCGCTGGGAGGGGTGGAGGCTCCCTCCAGCGGGGCCCTGAGAAGGGCCTTTTGGGGCTTAGGGGGTCCAGCAGCTCGAACCGGGACCCCCCCTCCCCGGCCCTTGTAAGGGCCTTTGCGGCACTTACAAGTGCCCTTGCGGCTCTGACAAGAGCCTTTTGGGGCTTAAGGGGTCCCGCAGCTCGAACCGGGACCCCCCTCCCCGGCCCTATCAGGGCCTTTGTGGCACTTACAAGTGCCCTTGCGGCTCTAACAAGAGCCCTTTGGGGCTTAGGGGTCCCGCAGCTCGAACCGGGACCCCCTCCCCGGCCCTTGTAAGGGCCCTTGCGGCCTTTGGCGGGGGTCCCGCAGCTCGAGCCGGGACCCCCAGTGTGCGGCTCTTAAAAGAGCCCTTGGGGGACGTCTTCGGGCTGGCGACACCAACCCCACTCAGGTCGCCGATGCCAGGCAGACTCACTGCGGCCGACAGTGAGCCCGCTGGCACCGCCGTCCTCAGCGGAGCCGATGTTATCAGCCGCTTCTTTCTTCTTTCTTCAGCCATCTACTGCGATGGCATCTGAGTTCCGCGGCGGAAAGCTCCTCTTTATATAGGTTTGCAGAAATCCATAATCCGTTTCTGATCAATTTTTTATACTTGCTTTACATTAACCAATCAGATTTCTGGAAACTGATTGGTTAATGTAAAGCAAGTATTAAAAATTGACCAATCAGAAACGGATTATGGATTTCTGCAAACCTATATAAAGAGGAGCTTTCCGCCGCGGAACTCAGATGCCATCGCAGTAGATGGCTAAAGAAAGAAGCGGCTGGCAACATCGGCTCCGCTGAGGCCGGCGGTGCCAGCGGGCTCACTGGCGGCCGCAGTGAGTCTGCCTGGCATCGGTGACCTGAGTGGGGTTGGTGTTGCCAGCCCGAAGACGTCGCGTCGGATCAAGACGCCGGCAACATCGGCCTCGTTGAGGTCGCCGGCGCCCGCCGGGGGTACCTCTCGGGGGTCGGCGGCCTCGGCGGAGCTGGTGTCGCCGGGACTGGAAGAAAGAAGACGCCGCCCAAGGGCTCTTTTAAGAGCCGCACTGGGGGTCCCGGTTCGAGCTGCGGGACCCCCGCCAAAGGCACTTGTCAGTGCCGCAAGGGCCCTTATAAGGGCCTTGGAGGGGGGGGCCCGGTTCGAGCTGCAGGACCCCCTAAGCCCCAAAAGGCCCTTCTCAGGGCCCCGCTGGAGGGAGCCTCCACCCCTCCCAGCGGCTCCCTCCCTTCCCCTCCCCGGGAGCGGCCGGGGCGGGGGGCTTGGAGGGGTTGCCGGGGAGGCCCCTTCCCGGCAGCCCCTCCTAGTCTCCCGTTCCGAGATTGCCGCGAGCGGGGAACGGGTTGGGAGGGGCTGCTGGGAAGCGGGGGGAGTGTGGGCGGGGTGGGCGTATGCCCCGCCCCCTTAGGAGAGGCGTCGGGAAGGGATTTTAAGTCCCTTCGCGGCGATACTATACAGTATCGCCGCGAAGGGGCTTAAAATTACCGCAGCCCATCGCGGCCGTTATAAATAAGGCGATAGCGCTATTTTCGCGGGCCACGATGTGCGGCGGTAATTTTTAGACGCTATTATCGTTGCTTTATAAATATGCCCCTAAGTTCTAATTGGAGAGTTGGGTGGAAGGAAGAAAGAGGCAGGGATAGGGATCTCATGGCTGCTAGTCACAGGGTCACAGTTATAAAGTCTGCAGCAGCTTTTACTTGCCATTTTAGAACTGTTCTCCTCAGTACTATTAGCTGAGTTCATCCTCCCCCCTCCTTCCTTCACCTTCAGTTCATTTGGAACATTTGTTGCTATGTAGAGTGTGTGGAGTTCAGGCTCTGTACTAGATACAATGTTGCAGGTTACAGCAGAACAAGGAGAGCAGATCTAACATAGCAAGTATAAGCTGACGGGGAGATGCTAGGGAGAACAATAGGCGCCCTGGATCAACAAAGGCGCCCTAGTGGCCTATGCCTAAAAAGGGCCCTGTCTCCAAGAGTCCATCCGACCAGCACATACATTTTTATATACAAATCTATTGTCTATTTAATGTAATACGCAAATGGAAATGCCCAACCACTTCTGTTTTTAATAAGCAGCTCTGACAAGCGAAGGGAATTTCAATAGCAGAGGAAATGGAAGTGAGCAGAGACTTATCTGTAGGGCTCATTAAAGGCAGACACACTTGAAAACAATTTATACACTGAGGAATTGCACTTTAATTTGCATTAAAAAAAATATTTAATCAGTGAATGTGTTTTTTTCCCTAGGTGATTTAGAACTTCGTGCACATGCAGCCAGTTTGCCAGACACTCACCGCCGAGAGGCGAAAAACACAAAGGGAAAGCATTAAAGATTCATCTAACATGACCTTTCAGTGCTTGGTACAGTGCTTGTTTATAATTTATGTATGTATTTTTATTTCTTATATAGCACTACATATTCCACAGCGCTTTACAATTATTTACTCAATTCACATCAGGCCCTGCCCCAAGAGCTTACAATCTCCACATTTATTTGACACATACAACCTATCAGATGTTCTTTATGATTGTGGGGGAAACCAGAGTGGAAATCCACGCAAGCACAGGGAGAACATACAAACTCCTTGCAGATGTGTCCAAGGGAGGAATCGAACTCAGGACCTCAGCGCTGCAAGTCATCAGCCAACCATTGAGCCACCGTGCCACCCCTATAATAATATTATAAGAGAACAGTCTAAATACAGTCTGCAAATCACATTCTTTAGAGAGAAGTGGCCAATGGAGGGGCAAAAATAGTGAAATCAGGCAGGGAGATACTATATTAAAGTAACTGTTAACATTTATACAAGCCTAGGGTGATGTCTCTAGCTTCTTTGGATCTTAAGTTATAGGCTTGTAAAGTTACACATCCCTGTGACAGGCATGTATTATAAGCTGTGTTAAAATTTCGCTGTCCTTTCCTCTACCTATAGACATCTTAGGGAGAGAAATGATTTGTCCCAGCAGTGGGCATGCTCCAACCTTAAACTTCTGGGCAGACCCCAAGTGCTGATAATGTCACAGCTCACAGTGCTAGCAGGAAAAAACGCCCTTTACACTGCTGTAACTCTGGATAGACTAAAGCTAGAAGCATGATCCTGGAATAGTTTTAAAGGGCATGTCCACCCCAAAAATTAACTTTTGATATGTGGTAGGGCATGCTCCCCCAGCCCCAACCGCATTAATATAATTGTTAGAAAGTCCCCCGATTCTTACTTACCTGCCCTCTCTCCCCTGCTGCAGTGTTCAGGCCCTCTTCTTGCATGGAATTGAAAGCAGGGGGCGGGACCGGTCCTACACAGCAGTTTCCTGGACTTTGGAGGGGCACAGCAGGGGAACAATTTTGAGCAGGAATGTAAGGTAAGGATTGTTTTAAACTACTTGATGTGGCCAGTAAGGGGTTAAATTTTAGTTTTGGGGGTGGACATGCCCTTTAAAGGTTAGAAGTGTGACCTTAATAAAGGTGACTTGTATCCAAACCATCGATCCCCTTTAATAAAAAGTATAGACAAATATTGTCCTTCCTCTTTATAATGGGCTGGTCCTCATCTATAAAAAGGCTGTGCAGGTTTGGAATCCAGTACATAGAAAAAGGAAATCTTGGAGAAATACAACTAAATTAAAAAGGGGAATGGAAGAACTTGGCTATGAAGACTTACTAGATTATTTATGGTTATTTATGCTGGACAGTGGGCACCTGCATTGGGGTTACAAATAAAGGGCCTTGTAATAATTCCTATATAAATAAGAGAGGTGGAAAAGGAGAGATGCAATTTAAATGGAGATTATGGTAAACCTATTACTGTACGAATGGGAGAGTCTAAGGCTGGGTAAACATGTTCGGATGCTTCATCCCGACCGACAGTTCAGCACTTACTACTATATGGCCAGTACTTTCTTTTTGGTCAGCTACACTCAGACTTCCTCCCTATACACTTCTTGAAAACAGCAACTCACTAAACTAAACTTATGCTTGTGAAGGTTCTCATTCATCCAGGTCATGGTATATCTGTTGTATTCAATTAGATCAACTGGACTTGAAATGTAGTTCTTGAAGACGTTTCGCTAGTCATCCGACTGGCTTTCTCAATTCAGAATGACTTGTACAAGAATCTGTGGCAATTATGTACCCTGGAAAATCCCAATTAGCATATCACAGCCAAATGTTAAGGGTGTGATTGGATAGTGGCTAAGAGGTGTTATAGGAACGCCCAGAGTAAGGTGTTAAAACAGCATTGTACATGGCAGACAGTTGGTGTCGAACCCCCCCACCTCTATTTAGGCTTGGTTTCTTTGCGACATCATATACACAGTGCAGTGCAGTGAAGAATGTTCTGATTTGTATGTGGGGGAGACCAAACAACAACTGCTTCAAAGTATGGCCAAGCACAGAAGAGCCAATTCCTCGGGTCAGGACTCAGCCGTGTACCTGCATCTTAAGGATAAAGGACATACCTTTGAAGATTGTAATGTTAACATATTGGCAAAGGAACATGACTGGTTCAAGAGAGGTGTCAAGGAGGCCATTTACGTGAAAATAAAGAAACCAAAACGTCTTCAAGAACTAAACTTCAAGTACAGTTGATCTAATTGAATACAACAGATAAACTAAAATTACCTCTAACGTAACACTAAATCCAGAGGCTACTACTCTCTACTTCAGCATTTGATTACCCTCTACTACTTCAGATCCTATCCTAGTTAGGTATGCAGAGTACTTGCACTTTCTGCGTTGTCCTCCTACATCTCTGGAGTTTCCCACTCTGGTATAAACTACATCCCTAGTCCCCTTCCTGTAGTGTTACCACAAGTATCAAGTTGAACTCCATAATCTACTTACAGCCTATCAATTCACCTCACCTTATGTCTCACCCAAATTTCCTCTAGACTCTAAGCTCACTTTTCTATTGCATAACGGTATTGCTGTAAATTCAAGGGTATCTCTACTCTTGAATTGAATTTTCAAAAATTATACTTTAAATTATACTTTGAATATGGAAAGATTCCACTATTTACCAGGATCTTTAGCTGCCTGCTAGGACACTTTCTGCAACAATTAAATGAATCAGAAGGAGGGAGGGAGATGTGTTAAACTGGGTACACATGTTTCAATTTTTTCTCTTGACCGACCGTTCGAGACTTTCGACTGGTCGGCTAGGAGGAAGAACTGTCGGTCGCCGACCGATAATACAGTCCATAGGGGACCGCACGATCGGTCATGGTTTTCCAACCCGATTCGGGCGAAGGAACGATCGGCAATCGGTGGGGGCCGCCATACAATAATAGTGAGTATAGTGACCCTTTAACAGATCACTTTGTCACACACACACTTTATGCCGTACAACTTTGTATTATATGCTCTACCCTTGTATGTAACATGTATATTTTTTTCTTAGGCATCAATGTATTTGTAAAGCTCCACAGAAGATGTTGGTGATATATAATATTAATCTTGACCCAAGGGCACCAAAGGGCAGTAAAATGTTAAAGTGATGAAAGAGACTAACAAGACCAGATCGCAATGTCATCTTGCACAGTGCGGCTATGAAGAATCTATGGAATTTCCTATGGAATATCAGCGACATTTTTTTGCTCTTGCATTCTACTGCAATGTAGCAGATATGTGTGTGTAAATACAGGTCTGTACACAGGCATCTACAATGACAGACGGTACATAAACATTGACAGGCCCAAACCATTACTCTACACGCAGGTGATAAGTGTATAATCCTTTAAGTCAATAAGTCCCTTTATTCAAAGGACTCTCATTGCAATGGTTTGCTTAGTGAGCCACTGCTACCATTGAGGTGTTATAGCTGACATCGCACTCTCAGATGATTACATCACAACAAACATTCATTCTCCGTGGATGGCTCAGAATGTAATTCTCTCTTGGGTGTGGTGATACTGTCTGGATATTAATTGACACGGGAGGGGATACAACACATTGCGCTATATTTCATTGATCTTAGGGGCCCCACAATATAACAATACGCCACACCTAGAAACAGACATTTAACCCAAGAATACTGCACTGCTTGCTATGTGGTTTCATTATGTACAGCAAAACTGCACAACCCCTACTGAATCCCAATAGATATCCCAATCAAGGTAACGGTGGTTCATTTTCTTTATAAGAGGTGCTGAAGGGTATGTCCAATTGTATGAAGGAGATTAGGATAAAAAGTAGCACACTACCTAACATTTAAATTGCTTTAAGCTGGGTTCACACTTTGAGATCCTTCATCCTGACCGACCATTCGGGACTTCCGACTGGTCGGCCAGAACGAAGAACTGTTTGAAATGTTTGCCGTGACCAAGCATGTTGATGTTTTCAGACGCGTCTGATCGTCCATTTTTCCGACTCGGAATGAATGGTCAGACATCAGTATTTGCCAGTCATATACACTGAACTATTGGTCGATTAGGCCAAAACATTGGGTTTAGGCTGGTACACACCATGCAGTGTTTCGCTCTGGTAGTCAGCCCTGATGAATCACTGTTGGTGGCAGCAAAAGTTGCCACAGCCGACAAATTGCCGTAAACCAATCGTGCGGGGATTCTCTAAAACATTCTCTACCACAACATCTCGGCCACATTCACACATTAGAACTCTCTGGAAGGGAATTGCTCCCACTGACGTGTTTTCAATTACAATATGAATTCTCAGCATTGTATGGTAAATAAAGAAAGCACTATAAGCCAGATGGAATGTTTGGATATGAGATTAGGACATGTGTCTGGATTTAATTTTCATCATTACATTGCAGGTAAAAATATGTGGAAATATTTTGGTAAATATAAAGCACAGTATTAACTAAAGCTTTCCACACAAATTTGGTTGTTTCTCAGTGACTCCATCTTGTATTCCTAATGCATCATCCAGCACAAAGAGCCATTGTGAAATTATAACCCTTCCTGCTATGTGTCCATTGTCATCAAGGTCCTTAACTGAAGGAAATCATTGGATATCGTTGGAATTGATATGACAGGATCCATAAGAACTCAAACTGTATCCACTTTAAAGGGGAAGTTTGGTAAAGAAATTACACATGCTTTCTAGAATGCTTAGTGTAATTCCTTGTTAATGGTAAAAATCCATATGGAACAAACGTATCTTCAACTATTTAAGATCTTTTCTTGTTACAGTGTTAAGAAAACCAAATAGAAGGGATAGTGTGAGTTTTCTTACCTTATTCTAAGTTTTTCCCTGTTGCCTTTCCTGTTGACTATTAGTCATTGGTTTGACTAAAGAGAAATCGAAGTAATCATTTATTATGTTCTTTGTAGAGACAAAAACCAAAGAAAACCATTTGTTCTAAGAAAAGAACTAAAAGCCCCCAAGGAAAGTTTGTTCAGCCTATACTACTATTCTACTTAACTCAATTAGAATAAGATTAAGAATGGATGGGTGTAATTTCAATTTAATGCCTGAAACTAAGGAAAAGAAAAACTTGGATGAATGGAAGAAAAAAGCTTATTTTTAAAAAAAAAAAAAATTTTTTTGGTTGTCTTCTATGTGTAGGGAAGATGGGGATGCATATCTCATATCTCATATAGCGGAGATACAGCACTCCTGTAGTGCCAATCCAGACTATTAATACCAAACTTCTATTCTGTGTATCCAGAGGGCTACATATGTAAAGCAACTAATTCAGATATTGAGAAGAGAATCAATAGGAGATACAGTATTTCAATTAGCTGTTAAAGGACAACTAAAGTCTCAGAACAACAAGGAATATCAATTTAACATAAAAGCAGTAATCTGTGTCTCATTGTATATCTGTGATGGTTCTCATTCATCCAGGTCATGGTACAGTATATTTTATCTGTGATGGTTCTCATTCATCCAGGTCATGGTACAGTATATCTGTGATGGTTCTCATTCATCCAGGTCATGGTATATCTGTGATGTTTCTCATTCTCCCAGGTACAGTATATCTGTGATGGTTCTCATTCATCCAGGTCATGACAGTATATCTGTGATGGTTCTCATTCATCCAGGTCATGGTATATCTGTGATGGTTCTCATTCATCCAGGTCATGGTATATATCTGTGATGGTTCTCATTCATCCAGGTCATGGTACGTATATCTGTGATGTTCTCATTCATCCAGGTCATGGTATATCGTGATGGTTCTCATTCATCCAGGTCATGGTACAGTATATCTGTGATGGTTCTCATTCTACCAGGTCATGGTACAGTATATCTGTGATGGTTCTCATTCATCCAGGTCATGGTACAGTATATCTGTGATGGTTCTCATTCATCCAGGTCATGGTATATCTGTGATGGTTCTCATTCATCCAGGTCATGGTACAGTATATCTTGTGATGGTTCTCATTCATCCAGGTCATGGTATATGTGTAAGTTCTCATTCATCCAGGTCAGGGTATATCTGTGATGGTTCTCATTCCTCCAGGTCATGGTATATCTGTGATGGTCTCATTCAACCAGTTCATGGTATATCGTGGATGGTTCTCATTCATCCATGTCATGGTATATCTGTGAAGGTTCACATTCATCCAGGTCATGGTATATCTGTGATGGTTCTCATCATCCAGGTCATGGTATATCTGTGATGGTTCTCATTCAACCAGGTCATGGTATATCTGTGATAGTTCTCATTCATCCAGGTCATGTATATCTGTGATGGTTCTTCATCCAGGTCATGGTACGTATATCTGTGATGGTTCTCATTCATCCAGGTCATGGTATATCTGTGATGGTTCTCATTCATCCAGGTCATGGTACAGTATATCTGTGATGGTTCTCATCATCCAGGTCATGGTACAGTATATCTTGTGATGGTTCTCATTCATCCAGGTCATGGTACAGTATATCTGTGATGGTTCTCATTCATCCAGGTCATGGTAATCTGTGATGGTTCTCATTCATCCAGGTCATGGTACAGTTATCGGTGATGGTTCTCATTCATCCAGGTCATGGTATATGTGTGAAGGTTCTCATCCTCCAGGTCATGTATATCTGTGATGGTTCTCATTCCTCCAGGTTCATGGTATATCTGTGATGGTTCTCATTCAACCAGTCATGGTATATCTGTATGGTTCTCATTCATCCATGTCATGGTATATCTGTGAAGGTTCACATTCATCCAGGTCATGGTATATCTGTGATGGTTCTCATTCATCCAGTCATGGTATATCTGTGATGGTTCTCATTCAACCAGGTCATGGTATATCTGTGATAGTTCTCATTCATCCAGGTCATGGTATATCTGTGATGCTTCTCATTCATCCATGTCATGGTATATTCTGTGATGGTTCTTATTCATCCAGGTCATGGTATATCTGTGAAGGTTCTCATTCATCCAGGTCATGGTATATCTGTGATGGTTCTCATTCATCCAGGTCATGGTATATTGGGGATGGTTCTCATTCATCCATGTCATGGTTATCTGTGATGGTTCTCATTCATCCAGGTCATGTATATCTGTGATGGTTCTTATTCACCAGATCATGGTATATCTGTGAAGGTTCTCATTCATCCAGGTCATGGTATATCTGTGATGGTTCTCATTCATCCAGGTCATGGTATATCTGTGATGGTTCTCATTCATCCAGGTCATGGTATATCTGTGATGGTTCTCATTCACACAGGTCATGGTTTATCTGGGATGGTTCTCATTCACCCAGGTCATGGTATATCTATGAAGGTTTTCATTCTTCCAGGTCATGGTAATCTGTGAAGGTTCTCATTCATCCAGGTCATGGTATATCTGTTATGGTTCTCATTCATTCAGGTCATGGTATATCTGTGATGGTTCTCATTCATCCAGGTCATAGTATATCTGTAATATTCATCCAGGTCATGGTATATATGTGATGGTTCTCATTCATCCAGGTCATGGTATGTCTGTGATGGTACTCATTCCTCCATGCCATGGTATATCTGTGATGGTTCTCATTCATCCAGGTCATAGTATGTCGTGTGATGTACTCATTCATCCAGGTCATGGTAATCTGTGATGGTTCTCATCATCCAGGTCATGGTAAATCTGTGAAGTTCTCATTCATCCAGGTAATTGTATGTCTGTGATGTTTCTCATCCATCCATTCATGGTATATTTGTGATGGTTCTAATTCATCCAGGTCATGGTATGTCTGTGATGATTCTCATTCATCCAGGTGTGTATGTTTATGATGATTCTCATTCATCCAGGCATGGTATATCTGTGATGGTACTCATCATCCAGGTCATGGTAACTGTGATGGTTCTCATTCATCCAGGTCATGGTATATCTGTGAGGTTCTCATTCATCCAGTCATGGTATATCTGTGATGGTTCTCATTCATCCAGGTCATTGTATATCTGTGATGGTTCTCATTCATCCAGGTCATGGTATATCTGTGATGGTTCTCATTATCCAGGTCATGGATATCTGTGATGGTTCTCATTCACCCAGGTTATGGTATATCTGTGAAGGTTCTCATTCACCAGGTCATGGTATATCTGTGATGGTTCTCATTCATCCAGGTCATGGTATATCTGTGATGGTTCTCATTCATCCAGGTCATGGTATATCTGTGAAGATTCTCATTCATCCTGGTCAACCCAGCTGAATACCACAAATATTAAAACCATTAAAAACTTCAAGGAGTGGCAATCGTTGCGGGGGAACTAGATAGATTGTCACATGGGCTGCTAAGTGGCAGATGAGATTCAATGTTGATAAATGTAAGGTGATTTTGGACTTAAAAATCCTTGTGCTGCTATACTATAAATAGCTCTGTGTTAAGTGAATCCCTGTTGGAAGGATCTTGGAGTTTTGCTGGATAACCCTTAAAGGAAGCAGCAGTGCCAGGCGGCAACAGCCAGAGCCAGCATGGTATGTCTTGTATAAAGAGAGGTATGGATTCAAGGGAGAAAATGTTATTCTCCCTCTTACAATGCATTGGTAAGGCTAAATTTGGAATATGCAGTGCAATTTTGGAATCCTGTGTACAAAAAGGACATCTTTGAAATGGAAAGGGTTCAGAGAGGGCAACTAAATTAATAAGGGGATTGGGGGAGCTTGATATGAAGAGAGACTGGAAAAAGTTACAATTTGTACGCTGGAGAAATGCGCTTGCGTGGGGATATGATTACTGGGTTAAATACATTAATGGCCATACAATAAGCTATCTGGGGCATTGTTCACCAATAGAGTATGTCAGAGGACACTCTGACATGCTCTATCCTTGCGTGACGAGCAAAAGGAAGGCACACTCGTTGCAGAGCGTGCCTTCCTATTGGCCTCGTCGCTAACGGGAGGAGGGGGGGCGGACCTACCAAAACAGCGTTTCGGTATGGTTGTGCTGCAATTTACCGAACCAGGGGTGAGGACCTAGCGGTTCAGGTCCTCACCCTGGGTAAAAAGTACTGACCAAAGAGAGGAGCGGAGGGAAGGGGAGTATAATTGTCCTTTAAGACTTGAAGAAAAAGTTTAGACTTTAAGGGTTTTTCACTGTGAGAACAGTAAAGCTATGGAATGGTTTCCAATGGACGTTGTTATGGCAGGTTCATTGGTCAGTTTAAAAAAAAGCTGGATGAGTTTCTACAAACAAGGGATTTTACAAGTTACTGGTATTGATACATAAAGTAGATATAACTGTTGTATTCAATTAGATCAACTGGACTTGAATGTAGTTCTTGAAAACGTTTCGCTAGTCATCCGACTGGCTTTCTCAATTCAGAATGACTTGTACAAGAATCTGGCAATTATGTCCCTGGAAAATCCCAATTAGCATATCACAGCCAGGTGTTAAGGGTGTGATGGATAGTGGCTAAGGTGTTATAGGAACCCCAGAGTAAGGTCTTAAAACACATTGTACATGGCAGACAGTTGGTGTCGAACCCCCCCACCTCTATTTAGGCTTGGTTTCTTTATTTTCACATAAAGGGCCTCCTTAACACCTCTCTTGAACCAGTCACTTCCTTCCCAATATGTTAACATTACAATCTTCAAAGTTATGTCCTTTATCCTTAAGATGCAGGTACACGGCTGAGTCCTGACCCGAGGAATTGGCTCTTCTGTGCTGGGCCATACGTTATGCAGTTGCTGTTTGGTCTCCCCCACATACAAATCAGAGCATCTTCACTGCACTGCACTGCATATATGATATCGCTTTTCTTGTGTTTTGGTATTGGGTCTTTCGGATGTACCAATTGCTGCCCTCGGTGTTTGTTCGGTTTAAAGCAGACAGGGATACGATGTTTTTTTGAAAATTCTTATTAATTTCTCGGAGAGCCCTGCTACATATGGGTGACCATGTTCTTCCTCCTGTCTTGCTTTTCCCCTTCACTGTTGGTATTTGTGTTCTTTTCTTTCCTTCTACTTCTTTTGACAAAGGCCCAGTCTGGATATCCACAGTTTTTAGGGCTCCTCTGAGATGTTTCATTTCTTTAGCCTTCGCCTCTGTGCTAGTGGGGATGTTCTCAGCTCTGTGTTCGGGTTCTGATGACACCCAGCTTGTGATCTAAATGGTGGTGGGACTCAAACATCAATACTGATCTGTGTGTGTTGGTTTTCTGTAAACCTCTACTTCCGTTTACCATTCTCCTTAACTTCTACCAAGCAGTCCAAGAAAGCCAGTTTGTTGTTTTGTACCTCCCCTTTGAATTTAATGTTTTGGTCACCGCATTAATGTGTTCTGTGAAAGCTTGTACTTCCTTCTGGTGATTTTAACCCAGGTGTCATCAACATATCTGAACCAGGGGCTGGTGCTATGCCCTTAAAGGTATTAAGCGCCTGTTTTTCTACCTCCTCCATGTAAAGGTTGGCCACAATGGCTGACTGGAGATCCCATAGCACACCATGTTTTTTGCTTATAGAACTTATAAGCAAGTTGATCCAGGGAAATTTCCGATTGCCACTTGGAGTCAGGAAGGAATTTATTTCCCTTCATAAATTTGGTGTTTTTTTTTGCCTTCCTCTGGATCAGCATTAGGCAGGAGATGAGGATATTGCTAGATGGGTTGGACTGGATGGCGTATGTCTTTATTCACACTCAAATACTATACTATCTTAAAATATAAGATAAGAGACGTGATTAAAAGACAAATCTCAATGGCTCTACAAATGATGAAAACAATGGAAAAAAAGCTTTTGCTCAAACCACTGGAAAAACTGTAAAAGGCAACTTGCTACTTTATTGCTGGGACTGTCCTGTTTTTGGGGTCCTTGTCTCCCAGATCCATGACCACATGCCTTGTTTTGAAAGGGCCAGACAATATAATTTGTTAATGAGGAGACTCTCAACATCCTTCTTTTTACAAATAAAGGCTTTGTTAATACATTTATTTAAAGGACATGTCCACCCCGCAAAACTATAATCTCCCCCACTACTGGCCCCATCATGTAGTGTAATAAAATCCTTACCTCACATCCCAGCTTCAAATGGTTCTCCAGCAATGCCCTTCCAAAGTCCCAAAAACTGACCACCAGGAGCCTGGCCGAGTCCATATAGGACTCTGCCTCCTGTCTCTACTCGGGAGAATTTTGCCATGCGCGGTGCAGCCCCCCCTCCCTCTATCCTCCCTCTCCCACCCATTTTGGGGCTGCACTGTGCATGGCAAATTCTCCCGGAGGGGTTGGGGCTGGGGAGGGATCCTACTATATCAAAAATTATTAAATAGAGTAGACATACCCTTTAAGTTGTTTAGTTTGTTTGGGGTGTCCCATTATTTAATTTACTGAATAAAAGTTAAAGGGCATGTCCACCCCTTAAACTATAATTTAACCCCATACTGTCCCCACCGTAGTACCTTACCTACATCTCTGTTCCTTATGGTTCTCTAGATATGCCTTTTTTTATAGTCCAGGATACTGAAGAATCCAAGCTGCCTTTGAGGCTCTGTTTCATGCTGAATCCTTGTCCTTATCAAGGTCTAGGCATGCACAGGTATAGCCCCTGCTTGCAAGCAGGAGGATGGATCGGATCGCCGCAGGAGAGAAGGATGTTTAAGTAGAAATGTGGGATAATTTTAAGAATTATGGGGTGGGAGGGGGGGGGCTTACTCCCCAAAGTTCATTCGGGGGTGACTAGCCCTTTAATATTCTTTGAACCATTTGAATGAATTGTAAAAAAAAAGAAACCTTTCATATACTGTAATAAACCATTTAAAAAATACGGTAAGCAAAATTTTTAAAAAAATCACAAAAGAGATAGTGTACAAGTAATAAAGATATGAAGTCACCTGAAAGGGTATACATATCGGAACCATTGTATTGTCTGATCTTAATTTGTAATTCAATAACTGTATGTAGTAGCACTTGTGCGTTGCGCATGCCTTCAACCCAATTCTTCTGAGGTTTAATATCCCCCCTCACTATTTAAACCAACTCCTCTTTTTACCTGACCTGACTGTCATCTGTGAGGGCAAGCATGCTCAGTAATCACTATGAGCCAGCTCTGGAGAGGAATCTTCCCACTATGCTCGTCACTCCTCTCACAATTCCAGTTACAGCAAAACTGCACACAGCAGTTTATGGTAATAAAGCACTTGCAGGAGATTCAATAAAAGTTCTTAATGTTTAAAATGGTGCTAATTTTGCCCCAGCCAATCAATCTTATTTAACATTTGAAAGCTAACATCTGATTGGTTGGGGCATAATTAGCACCATTTTTAACAATAAGATCTTTTATGAATAACCCTTGATTACAACTGAAATGTATGATTTTTTCAGATTTGATTTGAATAGAACAAAACGTGGTACATATGAAAAATTCTACTTTCCAGTCATGGGCAATTTAAAAAAACCTTTAATATTAAAGTAAAATCATGTTTTGAATTATAAGCACAATTTTTAAAAAAAAAAACCCAAAAAAGTCATACCTAAAATCTTATTATAATAATATAATAATAATAATAATAATACACAGATACACAGGCAATTTTAAAGTTGAAAAATGACATCAGTCCTGAAATTCAACACCACCACATAACAAAACAAAATGGAAGCTCAGTCTCCTCCACTCAAATGACACACAATAGTACAGCAACTAGACAGGATACAACCAAACACTCATGTCCAAACAAGATCCAGTCACCAGGTATAACCTTGGATAGTCTGCTTGTCCAAGGAAACATCCAACCCTTCTTTTAAATGTGTTCAGAGGTTCGCCACCACTGTATGTTCAGGTAGAACATTCTATAAGAATTATATTTGTTTTAGCAGATTCTGCCTGACTTTGCCCATACATTAGCACTTACCTGCAGACTGATCAGCCATATTTAATAAATTCTGGAGGATCTACTCGTAGCCAACATACCATCACGTGGTCCTGTCTGGCCATTCACTTTGCAATAATATATCAGTACCTTCAGAACTACTATATCTATTGTCCACCTTAAATGAGCACTAATGCCTTATACTCTCCCTATCTTATTTAATTTCTCAGTGACATCTGTCCATAGGCACTTCACATTGCAAAACCAGAGGCCTATGCTACACTGATGATGGCTCAATAAACCCGAAACCGGTTTGTGGCTGGCTCTCTGGTTTTGCATTTAGCTCATGGAATGCTTTAAAAAACCTCTCCTCTCAGAAGGTGTAGCATTTCCAAAGGGCTACCCTGGAAACATGGAATTACCCAGAAGTCTCCATTCCTTATTTGCATATTGTCCACATTAACCTTAAGTCTACAATGATTTTGGTTTAACTCTAAGCCTCCCTCTCTTCTAAACAGCTCTATTTCTGCGTTAACCTTTTGATGTATTTGCTGTATTGAAGAGGAGATTTACAAGATAATAAAAACAAGGAATGACCATGCATATAAACATGTCTAATTGGTTGGGCCCATGTCCAAAAAATCCCAACAACGCTTTCATTCTGGTTTGATATTAACCATGATGACAGTTCAGGTGTTTGGTATTAGGACAAGCTAGATATGGATCTAGTTTCCTACAGACGCTGGTGCATTGCACACATATTTTGTTTTCAGTGTAGCAGTGTACATAGACATCAGTACTCCAGGTAAACCAGCCCTTATAGCTTTCCTCTTACATTCCTAATGTAGGACAAGTTACAAATATAATAGGATTATACAAACCTAACAAGCCTAATGATTGGAAAATCCCTAACCAGACATGGACTGGAGACCTTTTATTTACATCAAAATGATACCTTTCCTTGGCAGTTTATTGTGTGGTAATCTATGTATATAAAACACATGTATGTGTCTATGTGTGTTTGTATGTTCCAGATAAACTTCCAAAAGGCTGGGACAATTTCCATGAGACTTGGTACACTCATGTATAAGGACCTGGGGAAAGCATAGGCTACTTTACAACTTTAAAATGCCTCCATACCCCCTTTTCCCACATTTTGTACTTAATTAAAGGACAATTATACTCACCTTCCCCGATCCACTGCAGCATAGTACCCAGTGTGAGGACCTAAAATCGCTAAGTCCTCACCCGGGGTTCTTTCTCTAACTCCTGCACTACTTACCGCAAATCTGCTTCGGCGATCCACACTGTTCCACCTCTCTCCTACTGTCAGTGACAGTCGCGAGGCAGCCAATTGGAAGACACGCCTCCTTGCAGAGCGTATCTTCCTATTGGCTGCCTCGCGATCTGTCATTGAAGCAGGAAGAGCGGAGGAATGGAGCGATCGGCGAAGCAGATTTGCGGTAAGTAGTGCAGGAGTTAGGGAAAGTACCCAGGGTAGGACTTAGCGATTTATGTCCTCACCCTGGGTACTATGCAGCTATGGAGTAAGAGAGCGAGGGGGGTGGTTAGTATAGTTGTCCTTTAACCCGTGTGCTGCCATTTGTTGGTGAATCGAGCGAATCAAGTTAATTCCAAATGTCACAGATTGTTCAGGTCAGTACAATGCTTTACTTGATTTTGTTCTGTTGTTGCTGTGATAGAATAATAGAGCTGTCAATCACAAGGAGCAGCAGACCATTGGATGTAACAATGTAAGTGGACACACACACTCGGTCATCTCCTCTCATTTTTGGTTTGCCCAGAGTCAAGATTGAGAGGTAAACTGACCAATCCAAGATATGCTAAAGGGGAAGTTAAGGCGATACGCACTATAGGGGAGTTGATGCAACACGCTTTAAAGGGAAAGTTGATGCAATAAGCGCTATGGGGAAGTTGATGCGATAAGCGCTATAGGGGAAGTTGATGCAATACGCACTAAAGGGGAAGTTGATGCGATACATGCCAAAGGGGGAGTTGATGCATACGAGCTAAAGGGGAAGTTGATGCTATCATGCCAAAGGGGAATTTGATGTGAAGCTCGCTAAGGGGAAGTTGATGTGACATGTGCTAAAGGGAAAGTAGATGTGACGCTCGCTAAAGGGGAAGTTGATGTGACACTCGCCAAAGGGGAAGTTGATTTGAAGCTCGCTAAAGGGGAAGTTGATGTGACATTGCTAAAGGGGAAGTGATGTGACGCCTCGCTAAAGGGGAGTTGATGTGACACTCGCCAAAGGGGAAGTTGATGTAAGCTCGCTAAAGGGGAAGTTGATGTGACATTGCTAAAGGGGAAGTTGATGTGACGCTCGCTAAAGGGGAAGTTGATGTGACACTCGCCAAAGGGGATTTGATGTGAAGCTCGCTAAAGGGAAGTTGATGTGACATGTGCTAAAGGGGAAGTTGATGTGACGCTCGCTAAAGGGGAATTGTGATGTGACACTCGCTAAAGGGGAAGTTATGTGAAGTCGCTAAGGGGAAGTTAATGTGAAGCTCGCTAAAGGGAAGTTGATGCGATCACATGCTAAAGGGGAAGTTGATGTAACATTTGCTAAAGGGGAAGTTGGTGCAATATGCGTTAAAGAGGAAGTTGGTGTGATACGTGTTAAAGGAAAGTTGGTGTGATACATGTTAGAGGTAGTTGATGTGATAGCATCAAAGGGGAAGTTGGCTTGATATTGAATCCTCCACTGTGTTGACCCCCGAAGTTAACAGATTTGTGGCTCAGCTAACCCACAGTGAGTTTGATTGGGTGAATGGGTCAGTTGGTTAGAAAGCTGCAGGTCCAGGTCTGTTGACTTTCAATGCAAGTTCGGGTTAGATCTTTAGAAAAACCGAGCAACGCCGGGTACTCTGCTAGTGGTTCAATAAAAGATTTCACATTATACGCTTTTGGTGTGCGACCTTCCATATATTGTTTCTAAACTGGATACCATTTACCCCATGGGGTAGAGGTTGGAAGCGTCTGCACCCCTGCAGTTGGATTTGCATGGGAATTTTCCTAAGAGATTACAGGTGCCCAGAATCCCCCTTTCTACTGGTTTATATTTTGGCAGTTCTGGCACCTTGAGGTCATCAGAAAATACAAAGAATGTCAGTGTGAAAGGGGATTAAATCAACAGGAGCCAAATAAACACAATGAAGAGCAAGTTTTAATTGTTTGGGGAAGGTGTGAAAGTGATCACATAGACAAGGACAGAGCCGCATAGTAACAACAATGGGAATTTCATGCTTATGCTTATTGTCATGGTACCAGTATAACCATGAACTGAACTCCAGAAAGGAACAAGGACTATTTTACTATAATGAGGTTTACACCCGTACAAAGGATAGAACAAGGTTACGGTTGTACTGACCCTCCTGTTGTATGGTCATGGACTCCTTGTGACTTCTAATATCCTTATATTTTATAATAAAGGTAAGAATTATACAAGAAGCAAAAATCTAGGGGAAGGGAAATTATAAAATAATTTATTATTGGAGTGGCCTTTAAAAAGGTGTGGTTGAAATGGTGGTGTGATGAGCTGCCCATGATAAACCTTTCAGGCATCCCTCCCTTAAAAATCCTGCACTTGCCCCTGTTGTTAAAGAACATCAAATCCGACACAATCCAACCACCCTTCTTTGCTTCACGTGGTTAGTAACAGCCAATCTCGCCAATCTTGCAATCATCTCACAACAATTCATCTTTACCCTCTCCAAAGATTTGGCACATAGGCTGAGTATTAAAATGAACAGTTTAATTCTGGAAGTTACAATAAGTTTTACCATTCATATTAGAACATTTCCTGAAGAAGTGAGTCATACATAGTTATCACATATAATAATAATACCCATCCCTATAGGCTTCTATTCCGGTTTTGGAATTTAACCTGAGAACCCAAGAAGAAAACCAGAAAAACAAAGACTAAACATTCTAACTATCTTTGTTTCGGTCAATAAGTTTTGGTCACCCTTATCTGATCTGTAGTAATGGAGCCCATTTTCACGGGACTCTTGAGATGTGGCTACCCTGCCCAATTAGCAGTGTAGTGGACCAGCTTTGGTCCAAAGTCCTAAGGTGTTGAAACCCCCCTTAACCATCCTAGATGCAAATGGCACTCTGCCACGCTGTCCTTCTGTCCTTCTTAGGGTGTGCATATACTCTAAACATATTGTATATTCATAGTATCACTGTAGGATGTGATTGTCAAACAGGAATACCACTTTCTTCCTACCTAGGACCTCTAGTGTCTCTTGTCTATCACTATCACAGTCACGGCAGAACACAGTCTGGTATTTTATACCGGATAAATGTTGGATTACGTCCTCCAGTGTTTCTTGTACTTGCAATATTCATTTCTGGTATTTCCTGCCTGTTACATTTTACCAGGGTTAAGGACCTAAATATAAACTCAGGCCTTTTGCTGTTAGACCTAAATACCAATGTTTCTCAAGCTGGGGATTGTTTCTTTTTATAGTTCTGCAGAAATTAAAAGGACTAATCAACAGGCTGAGGCATTAAAGGCATTGGTCAAGAGAACCCACTAGAATATAAATACTTTGCATGGTGGAGTATTTCTAAAAAATTAAAATAGATTTGGTTGTCCATTTCAGTGAGGGTATGGGATGGCTTACAAGGAAAATGGCATCAAGGTACAATGTTTTTTGGAGGTAAATCTATAGTCAAGATAAATTATGCAAAGCTCCTATCTAAGCACCACACTGGCCTGTTATTTTATTAAAGACATTATAGGTGCAACATTCTTTAATTTTATAAAATCATCCAGCTTTCTTTTTAAACTATACAATGAACCTGCCATCACAACGTCCAAGTTTTCACTGTTCTCACAGTAAAAATCCCTTCCGGACTTAAAAACTATCAGGGAGATTCAATAAAAGGTCTTATCGTTAAAATGGTGCCAATTTAGCCCCAACTAATCAGTCTTATTTAACATTTGAAAGCTAACATCTGATTGGTTGGGGCAAAATTGGCACAATTTTAAATGATAACTAAGAACTTTTATTGAATAACCCTGTAAATGTCTTTGTTTCCAGTCTTAAAGATATGTCCACCCTAAATATGGTAAAAATAATGATTGTTTTGCTGTATTAGTCCAATATATGTAGTATAAAGTTGAGTACTGTGATACTTTTAAAGGACTAACAGTTTATTTTAGTAGACAAGATTTCTTGGGGAGTAGTTGGGATGGCTGTGGTGCCCTACACTACAGAAAATCTTTTTATGGGAGGTGTTAGAGCAGCCATGAAGAGATTGGGAGGGCGGGAGGTTGGGGGAGGGCTCCATTGCCAGACAGATTCCTCCAGGAAGTAACAGGGACCGGATGACACACAGACAGCTCTTAAGCTGGGTACACACAGTAACGATAAAGCCCCGATACCGTCGGATCCGACGGTATCGGGCTTTATCGTTACTGTGTGTCCGTTCGTTTCCCAACGAGCGCGCGGCCGCGAACGATTGGGTCGGCCGTACGCTCGTTCGGGAAAGCCGAAAATTTCCATCGGCCGCGCTAGACTCCTATAGGGAGTCTAGCGCGGCCGATGGAAACACACAGTCCCGAGCGTTCTCCCTATAGGGAGAACGCTCGGGACTGTGTGTATGCAGATCTTTGAAAGATGGCAGACAGGATCTTGCAGATCCTGTCTGTCATCTTTCAGAAATCTGTACGTGTGTGTCCTATGTGTGTACCTACTTTACTCTTAACTTTTCTAAGCTTAGGACAACCACTGCAGGAGAACCATAAGGAGCAGGGATGTACTGTAAGGATTTTTTAACACTGTAATACTGTCATATAACAATAGTTAATAAGTGGAAAAAACTGACTGTGATTTACTTTCTTTTCCAAACTCCTAGGCCAACACCAGCGTTCACATTTAATGCGCAATCAGATCGCGGTTGGAGCGCGGTAGTGTGGCCTTGCCCTAATTCTCTGGTAAAATGTCATTTTTACCTTTTTAAAACCATTGTGGGGTTGGGAACGGTTGGGCCAGAAAGGTATGGGAGCTGCAGTGGATCAGTTTCTTATAATAAGAAATATATGTATATATAATATTTTATGTGTTTGATGAAGGTGCTTGAGCACCGAAACATTACATGGTGTTTGTACAGATGAATAAACACCAGTTGCATCAAGTCTGGTGTGCGCAGTTTCTTTGCCTTACTGTGATGTGCCTGCCAGCTCACTGCGGCACCCACATATTAGTCTTTTACGACTGAAGTTGTGAGTGTGCAGGATCCCTGTTTTTTTTTTCTATAATAATCACTCAGTGACACAGATGAGTGATTATTATAATTAAATATTCCACTGCTGCCCCATTATAATTTGTGCCTTTTATGTATTATAAGATATTACAATCACGTACAGTTAATCGCCCTAGAACTCACCCTGCAGTACTCTATTCACTACTTGATTTATTGTGGATTAGAAATTATAACCAACTTTTCTCTCCATTATTCTTGTTCATTATAAACATATATTTGATGGGTGAGAAATACTTATATAGACAATATTTAGGGAAGGTTTGTTTCAATGGGAAAGTCAGTTGTATGGGAATGATTTCCAGAAATGACCGAAGTAACGGTAACTGGAAATGATACAGATCTGCACTGTATAGATTGACACTTAGTGGGAGAACGGGACTATCTGCAATATTGGAACAGCTAGAAAATGACACGGACCAAGTTCCAGTTCCCCCTCAATACATAATTTATTAATTTTACAGTTGTATCTTCCTGTTAACTAGTTCAGTCCTAAAGAGTGATGGGCGTTCCCAGCTGATTTATTATTAATAAATAAAACATAACATTGAAAGCAGAACTACAGACACGCCCTTTCCCTAAACCACGCCTGCAAACAGCGAACACAAGGCATAGCCACGCCTCCACCCCCACGCAACCCCTCTTAAAGAGACACGCCCCACAACACACCAAATCACGCCCCTTCTCAACAAGCCACGCCCACACCAAACCTCCCGAGGAGGTCCGGCCCCTTTTCCCGTCACGTGACACTGCCGGGTTCCCACACGGCTTCTGAGGTGGAGCCGCTCCGCCATTTTTTCCTTGCAGCTGCTCCTCCGACATGTCCGGTCAGAGCATTACCGACCGCATCACCGCGGCCAGCACACGCGTCACCGGGTCGGCCGTCTCCAAGACGTATGTAAAGCAACGACTCACGAGGTCATGGGGCCTAAAGAAGCACTTGGACTGTGAGTGTGCAAACTGGAACTACAAGTCCCAGGGGGCGATAGCCCGAGGGATGATGGGAATTGTAGTCTTTTGGATTGTGATCCAGAGGGAAATGTTTAGTGCTCTGTTATCTCTGGAGGGGATGCTGGGAAATGTATTTCAACAGGTGGGTTGGAGGGCAGTTCCATATGAGCAGGTCCTTTGGCAGCTTCTGTTGGACTACAACTCCCAGTTTTCACTTGTGTGGGGGAACATGTACCCAGTGTGGTCTGTCTGGGAGACAACAATTGGAATACAGTAAATGTATCTGGATACTATCATATCCCTATTGTATACCCACAGCTGATTGGTAGAAACCCTCTCTCCTTGTGGGAATCTTACTGAGCATGCCTGAGCTCACTGAGCTAGGAGGGGGCAGTAACAGCAGGGATTACTTTGCAGAAAGCTTTTCATGTGGTCTATGTATATAAAGAATGACATTGTATATTTAGGGCAGTGTATAGTGGGGTTCCAACACTCTGCATTGCCTACAAGCATATGCAGTAGGTGTACAGAAACTCTCATTGCATTCCATGATATTTGCTGGCATTGACAACTTCTCCTTACTATTCACATCTTAAAAGTTTGGTGCATCTCTTGCATTTCAAATCCTCACTAATGATTGTTATGCACTGGGAGCCAGTATCACTTTCTATTGCCTCCTCTAGGCAATGCACTGAGCCGATAACGGCTCTCGTAAAGCGAATGGGGTTTTCCCGTCCGAATCTTTAATTTGTCTTAAAGATCCATTGCGTGGTCACAGTTTTTTGCATACCGCTGTTAGGTATGTCTTAAAGTCATGTTACCCTTGGTACATGGGTTAACCTGATTTTAAGACCGAAAAAGACAATAACTGCTCTCCGTGCATAGCCCTATAAATATCCATGCTACTACTGAAAACCTTTTTCAGTGTGTGCAACAGTATTAGAAAATTTAATAAAGTTCCACTGTGCTATCAATGTTTCAAAATGAATTATTAAAATAGTTTTGCATGACTTTTTTTGCTGTTGACAATAGCGGAATTGGTAAGCGCTAATGTACCTTAACCAGATGTTCTCTCCCTTGCTGGTAGAGGTTGCTGTCTCCTCCCTCTGCTCAATGAGCTTTTAGGAACGTAAGCATGTGCAGAGCGACAGCAGTGGAAAGAATATTCAATCATTGGTTGTGAAGTCAGCAGTCCATAGCCTTGATTGACTGCATGGAAGGAGGAGCCAGCTTACTCAACCAGAATAAGGACATAATTATTATAAATATCTTGTTTGTAATTAATCTAATAATATGCTAACACATATCTAAATTGGGTTCAGGTAAAAAGCGACTAGTTATTTGTTTTAAAGGCGACATGCACTTACATAGAGTATGTATGTAATTACAGCATATGGAGTTTTAGGACACCTTTGTGTGATTAACAACACTTGGAACTTTCCTTGTAAAGCATTTGTGTGGCTTAAAATATTTTTTATTTTATGCTTGATTTATCCTTTAAATGTCTATGTTCAGCTTTGTTAAGGAACGTTGGAATTTTTGTTAAAAAGGATGTATTTGGTCATGTAATCGAAGTCGATATGACTTTATGGTTGATTTGGGGGAATTCTGAAAATTGAACGTATCATGCTTAAGACAAATTGGCTCTTTTACTGTGACTGCAAAGGTTGTAGCTGTAATTTCGAAGAGATTTAGTGGCCAAACTTTTTTAGAGGATGCTGGTTGCTGTAATTCATGACAGTTGGGCAGACTAGGACATTTAATTTTTTAAGAACTGCACTGTGTGCGTTTGCAGATGTATGATTGTTTCATGTTTATTTAATCCAGCTAAAGAGATTTGACTAGAATATTTCCAAATGTTAACCAGAGCACAAGTGCCACACTGTAACAATGTGTGTTTAGAACTTTAGGTGATGTAGCATTAAAGATCCTGGGATGTGGTGTAATGGGGCTTGGCATTCAGTTATGTGTGATTAATGTTCCACTAGGTCCATTCTCAGGTCAGTTTTTCCTGGGTGTTTTCTAAATAGGTGCTAACAGTGGGTTTGGATAACCTCTCCCCCTCAACTCACTCCACATAGTTAGAATATGGTAGGGGACCAAGAAATTAATCACTGCCCTTTCTACTGCATGGTTCTTTAAATAAGCAATAAACTAATGAGATCCATTAAAACCCCTTAGGTTCCTAATTTAAAAAGGCTGAAACTGATCTGTCTAAACATTTTTTTTTCTTTTCCTCCATGGCTGGTGATGTTTCCACATTCAATTTATTGAGTTGGTACAAAAATAAAACAAAGTCTGAGCTGGAGGTCCTTTGCAGCAATGAAGGACCCATGAGAAAAAGAAGAGTGGTTAACATTAGAACTGCAGATTATCAGTTCCCATTATATTGGGGATTTCCAGCATTTACTTATGTACATATTTCTTGGTCTGCTGGGGGAGGCTAGTCATATTTTGTATTTGGATACAGTAGTTTTTCTTAAACTATTTGTCAATTATCTGTAGTGAATAGTCAGGATGAGGTAACATCACTAAGACTGGCCAACACAGTACAGAGCATTCATTTGGATTAAAACGGGCATCAGTTTGTCTGCTAGAGGTAGGACTTTGGGCAGAGAGAAGAAATTCTAAACTTGCAGTGTTATTTCAATCATTGATCTTTCTGTTCAGATAACACATTTTAGGGCTAGGCCACATTTTTTTCTAACATTGCAATCTAACATAGCATTTTTTTCTAACATTGCAATCGCGGCAACACTTGCTATTGCGTTTCCGATACGCAAACGCATGCATCACCATTTTAATGCGCAATCGCGTGCAATTTCGCATTTCAAAAGGAGAAATCGCATGCGCAATCGTGTACGATTGTGTTTGCAACGCAGTGTGGCCTGCCACTGGTTGTATCATCCATTCCTCTTATACCTCTACATTGATTAACAGGTTACTCTGACTAATAGTTTTATGGTGTAAACTATTTAGCTATCATAGCATATGGAGATAATTGCACACAAGAATGTTTGCAATTATTTCCATTGTCATATGCTTGAATTTTGTATTTTGTACGCATGACTATATACTCTTTCATTTGATATAATTTATGTACTGTCTATGGTGTTTTGGACTGACTGCCTAGTTTACAGATTGTCATAAACAGAAACAACACTCTATGGATGGTGTGCATGCAGGATAGTATCCCATTTGTTATTCAATAAGACCCAGCGTTTCGGCGAGTGCAGCCCCCCATTGGGTTAGGTTCCATCTCTATGTGATTGTTCTTTCTCTTTCCGGATAGCACCTGTTTGTGATTTGCATGGCATTGTATTTCATTCTGACTGGCCACATGGTGCGTGCCACGTTCTGGTCTACTTAGGCAAACAAAATAGAGATTGTTTAGACAAACAATGCAAATGTACAAAAAGGCCCCGACATATAGAGGGGGTGGAGCTGGACTGGATTTGAACCCGAACTTCAAGTAAGTATTGCTGTGGATATAGGGTAAATCAAGGAATGAGGACTTAGTGTTTTTTTTTTTACCCTGGGTACTTTTAATGGGATGGGGGTATCTAAAGGTCAGTAATTCCCCTTTAATTGTTTTGGTAGTTTATCCATTGTAATACAAGCCAAATGGGTGCAGAATGACATGTAGGATATTTTTGTTATGTGTTGTTCGCAAAAACCTTTCATTTGGCACTCTGCCCATCATATCGATGTGTAATGCTTTTCAGGTGCACACAGGCAATATTTTTCCTGATCGACCGGTCGCCTCAATATTTTTGAAAAATGGGGGTGAAATATTGGGAGAAATTTTTGCTACAACATTCAGATCTGATTAATCTAGAATGCATCCACCAAGAATTTTCTCCCTTCTCTTCTGTTCATTTTTATTTTTGCAGAAACGGTTTCAATGAGATTCTACATGCTATAGGTATTCAGTCTGCCTTAAATATTCACCAAGATGCTGGTATGTAGAGTCTTTGAACAGTTCAGACTCAGACTGAAGGCTGTATGGCAATTAAGACTTGTCGTCTGTGTTTATTTACCATTAAAATACCTTTGCAGTATTTACAGGGACATCCTCCCCATCCTCCCTTGGAGTTAATCTAACTGCTGCCTGTCAGGTGTATACAACATCCAATACTAACTGACAGAGTGCAAGTGTAGACTTGAAAGGAGATAATTGTGCTTTTTTAATAAGAGTTGTATAAATTTGCCCTGGTTTTTAATTTGCAGCAACAATCAGTTGTTACCTTCTCGTTATCTACTTTAGAAAACATCCGATTGGTTGTATGGACTATAGTGCAGGCAAAATTTTGCATCTCTGGGTACACACGTGGGGATTTTTTTCGCCAGGACAAATCACTGTTGGTCGTGCCAAATGTCGCTGTCGGTTCGGTGCGGTCCATAGGAGTCTGTGCGATTGGCAGTGATTTTCTGACATGTCTGATTGCCCGTTCATCCGATCTGGGACCCGACATTGGTTGCCGGCATGCAAAATCACTTTTTGGCCCAACCGACCAATACACCGGAAATATTGTTCGGTTGGGCCAAAAAATCTAATTAATTGTGTGTACCTTATTAAATAAGCCCCATAATGTATCTACCATAGTCAATTGGACCTTATTTTAAGTAGTTTTTTTTCAATACAGTAAATATAATTTGTGGTCTCCGTCAGTGGAAAATCACCAAATTTAACCTTATTGATTTTTTTTTTCCAATGGTCTGTATAATAGCGATATTGCTGAGAGTCACTGTAATAGGTTTGCTATCAATCCTGTAAGTGTGGCCATACACATTAGCAATATAAGGTAAATCCCGTCGGCCCACGATGGAATTAACCTAATAACGCTAATGTGTAGGGGCCGAATTCGACCATCGTAATGCAGATGAACATCCGTTGTCAGCATTATGGTCAGTCGGGAGACTTTAAAGTAAGGAGAGCCGATCACGTCGCCTGTGTATGGCGCATGGCTGGCCAATCCCTTACCACCTATGGTGAACGGTCCGTCCATGTCTGCGGTTCCGTTCGCAATGTGCAGACAGATACCAAAGGGATTTGTTGCCATATTGCGATGGAAATTGGATGTGTATGGTCAACTTAAGTCTTGTCATCCTAATTGGTGCAGTCGCTGCCACTTCGCAAAGGGATTCCGCAGTTTCGTTGCTTTTTACATGACCCCCACTGTCTGCTACTCTAAATGTTGTATAATTATTATTGCTGTCTGCCATTATTTTTGTAGACCATGTAGATACCAACCCTTCATGGAATGGAATCTTATGTCCATCTTAATGGAGTTGTGAAGCCATTGGATGCCAAGTAATTTCTTCATAACCACTGTTTTATTCCTGATCTTATACAGGAGGGTAACTGGAGTTTTGTACAATATTTTCCCTATTAGACACCAATATCTATGAATTGATGCTGTGATCATACAATCAATATTGGTGCGCGTATGGGGCCTTTTCAGCTTAGGTACAGAAGATGGATATTTGGTTTGGAATATTGGTAAACACCATTTGCTCAATCTTTAATCAAATTGGGTAAAAAATTAAGTAGGAGACACAACTTCAGTGTGTAGGAATTATTTTATTGGGAGAATGGCTTTGGGCTATGTTGAGTGGCAGTTGGCTGCAAATTGGTTTTTAATACAGGGTTCCAGGCGGCTCTTTATCTGGGAGAAAATGAAGAGTCCAGAGATAAGTGTACTTGGTAGCGACTGGCAGGCAGTTGGAAAATCCATTTTTAAAGCGTGTGAAAGCCAAGATTTACTGGAGGTTTCTTGTTTACAATTCTGTAATGTTTAATATGAATCAGTTGCATCTGTAAACCCTTTAGGCTGGGTGCACGGAGTCCGATCCTCTGGTGTTGTAATAGTTCCAGCCCTAGGTTGAAATATCAGTAGTTGAAAAGAACCTCGGACATCATTTTAACATGACCGATTGTGTGGTCCATTGAAGACTGTACTATTGGAAACATTTAATTTCATGTCCAAATTGAAGGAATGTTGAGGCCTCGTTCACACTAGACATATTTTTGTCCAGCCAATTTAACAGATTGGATTGACCCGTCCATTAAAAAAAAAAAAACACCCGCTGCACTGTCTCTAATGGACCCGTTTTCAGAAAAATATATCGAAACAGTCCACTACATGGTACAAACCAAAAAACTGACAGGGTTATTCAATAAAAGTCTTATTGTTAAAATGGTGCTACTTTTGCCCCAACCACAGATTAGCTTTCAAACGTTAAATAGATCTGATTGGTTGAGGCAAAATTAGCACCTACCGACTTTGTATAGAAATATATTCAAAAAAAGAATCGCACACCTTTATTTGTCAGTCCTTGGGGTGCTATCTCATGAGCCAAGTACCACTTCCATGGCGATAATCCTTCCGAAAACAAAAGTGCCACAGGCGCACACCGTCTGGTGGAATAAACTGCTTTATTGTGATATTGCCCACTCTATTGCCCACTATCTTGTCAGGAGGGCAAAGGAACACCCGAGACGTTGTTTGAGAGTGGGCAATATCTCAATAAGGTAATTTATCTCACCAGACGATTATGTGCCCCTGGGATTTTTTTGTTTCTGAAACCGACTTTTGTCTTTCCCACACCGAAATTATCGGCAATACTCCAAGCTGATTAACCTAAAATTTTTTTGCGTCGGCCAATCAACCCAAATATCAACTGTGTGTACACAGCCTTAATGCAAAAAAAAAAAGTGAAATAGATATAGTTTAGGTAAAGTTTGTTAATTTTGAAAACATCTATTGGTGCTTATTCAGGCTCAGCAGGGCCATTAATGTTCATTAGATGTAAATGGCCCGGTTGTGGCTTGTTCCAGTACATGGGCCATGGATTTCTAGGATAATCAAGTGCTCAGGACATAAATCATTTTATATTTGTTTGTGTTGAAAGATTTTGAAAGGTTGTCATTGACGACAACAACAAAAGTGAAAACAAAAGAAACTGTTTAAATGTGTTTCTAATTTAGAGAACCTGGTTCCTAAACCCACACAACGGCATTTCTCAATGTTAATCTGTTAAGGGAAACAAAGGTTAAAAAGCACTTTAAAACAATGTAACAAATGCAAATTTGCTTCCTTTTCCCATAGGTGTCCCCAGAGGCTAGTTCTATCAGATCCATTTAAATAAACAAGTGTGTTGTGGAGGCATGGTGAGCTGAAAGAAAACACTGGTTTCCTCAATGCACAAAGTGAGCATTTTAGAAGGTGCTATGTTCGTGTGTTACTACTAAGATGGTGGTTTGGACCCACAAATGTAACACAGTTTGTATATTTAAAGAAGGTGAATGGCCTTTAGTATTAGACGTTTTATTCACAACCACCTGTGTTTTTCTGTTACTCTGCAGGAAACTGAATTACTGGTAGTATTCACATTTTTAGTGTTAGTTGAAGGGAAATGTCTTCTATTTTAGGGCTTGTCCACACAAGGTCCATTTTGGGGCACTTTTCTGGAACAGACCATTTTAGAAAACGCAGGACACATAGAATGCAATAGTACTGTTCACACTATTCCGTTCCAGCCTGTTGCATGCATTTCTGTCTGTTAATATGCGTCATATAAATAAATGGAAAACCATTGCTCAAAACGGGCAGAAATGCACAGAAAAACACACTGTACATTTCTGTCTTTCTGTCGGTTTCCTAGTGTGAACAAGCCCTTAAAAGGATACCTGTGTCACAAGGAAAGATCTGTTTGTGAACAGAAACCTTTATAGAGGGCGTTGTAAAGCCCTTCATTTCATTTTGTACTTTCTATAATTATTCTGGAAGGAAAAAGATGCAATTCGAGTAAGATTTAAAATAGTTAAACCATCTTTGCTGTCTAATTGGCACTTTCTGCCTGTATAATGTGCGTAGTTACCGTCTATGCTGCTGACTGTAATAAAGACTGGATTGGAAGGAGCCCTAGGCAGTACGGGATTTGTTTCTTTGCTGTTGTCATGGAATACAGTGTTGGGAAACTTTAATGCTAGTGTTTGTGTTTATAATGTGCCGTGGTAGACAGGTCAATTCTGGGCCATGTGATATTATTTGTTTTTCAATTCAGTGGATTCACTCGTGTTGGAAAGAATTTTTAATTCTGCTTTTGAATTACCGATATTCCCAAAACCAGATCTAGTGTTCGGTATATGAATAGTGTCAGTCAGTCAGGATTAGCGTCTGCGACAATATAATGGGAGGAAATTCCTGTTATGTGGTCACTGGTTTACCCTGAAGCCTGGCACACACCGATATTCCTACCATCAGATCTAATGTTTGGTGTATTATCAGTTGTTGTCATGGAACACCTCTCTGATTTCTGCATTATATTAAATATAAACTTTAATATGTGTATTTTGCTGGAGGTGCACAGCGACTGTTAAGTTTTGTTGAGAAGAATTTTTGTTTTTTTGACATCAATGAAACCCCCGAGAAATTATTAGCTAAAGATTTCTAAGCCCCTTTAAGCATGTACGGTTTGGAAATCAGCTGCTTGAGTTATTCCAAGTCTTCAAAGTTGTCCTAACCCTGCTCTATACATGGATCATGCTACATCTGATAACTCATCAGGTGACTGCGTCTCTCCAGCATTAGAACGTAACAAGAGATGATTGCAGCATTGAAGGGAAAAATTCTTTGATATTCAGTTGCTGCTAATCTCTATTTGCAGCTTGTCACGACTTACATTCTTTGGATCCCTGAATTCATTGTCCTCTATTGTATTTATTACGTTTATTAGTTTGCAATGGTGGAAACGGCAATTAGCCTACAGATTACCTTGTACATGTATCCGTACATAGTATTAAATGCGTGCAAGCACTTGTTTAAGGTATCGATGTGTAACGTAATGAGATGATGTGTGTATTGAATCAATAAAATTGTATTAAAGAAATTTGAGCATCCCCTTAAAAACATCATCCTGGCCGATTAACCCTCTGTACCACTCAACATTGCAATTGATTCGGCATGAAATCAACCAGTCTGAAACATGTTGTGTGCAATAAACAGATAGCAATTTTATATATAGAGTTGTGTGAAGTCCTTGAGAGGTACGTCAATTTTACCTATTCTACAGTATTAGTCAACTTACCTCTGAACGTTCTGACATATGCCTGGTATGATCATATTGCGAGCAATATGATGCCCTTAATGTCGATGGCATATAATGATCTGTGAAATGTTGAAGGTGTGTCAGCAGGCAGTGTCTGCTTTGAACAAAACAAAAAGTTGTAATTGCGCTGTTTATTATTATAAAAATTGATTGTGTGATTTAGAGACAATCCTGTATAAGTTGGTGAATGCAACAGATATCTAGAATAACACAACATAGATAATGAGCCCTGGGACTTTTCTGGATTTTATGTGGATATTTGTATATCTCTAAACAAGGCAAGCAGTCTGAAAACAAATCAATTTTCACTAAGTAATACAAGTAAAAGTTATTGTAATTTAGGGAGGACAGTTTTATTACCGTATATAGTAGAGTATAAACCCACCCGAGTATAAACCTATTGTTATCTAAAAAATAATAAAGTGACTGACTCAAGTATGAACCGAGGGTAGAAATTATGACCACTACTGCCTTCTGATTCTGTGTTGTTTTTAGGTTTAAATGGACAGTACAGTAGTATGGCTATTACTGTATGGGAATTCTACTGTCCATTTAAGGGCAAGTAAAGCCTCAAAACAATACAGAATCGAAAGGCAACAAAAGATACTATTCTCCTTCTGATTCTATGTTGTTTTGAGGCTTTATTTGCCCTTTAAATGACAGCAGATTTCCCATACAGCAATAGCCATACTGGATATGGCTATTACTGTATGAGAATTCTGCTGTCCATTTAAAGACATTCCTTGGCACTCCAGATGTTTAGGAAACTACAACTCCCAGCATACTTTAGTAGCGGTGAGTTGTAGTTTCCAAACATCTGCACCCTCCACCCAGTTCAGTGGTTATCTTCTCGGGGAATCCTTATGTGGGCATTCTTATATGTGCATCCTCCTGTGGGCACTCCTCTACCGTTAACTGCAAATTCAGAAACTAACTTAAAAATCCGGCAGCCACTCGCTTTGCTCCTGTCCTGACGGGCCGGCTTACGTCACTACTTGGCACCGGCAGTGACGTCAGCCGGCGCAAGGAGTGAGCGAGCGTCATCCAATCGTGTGATTAGCTAAGGCATCGCGCCTAAGCCAATCAAACAAGCGGATACCGGTCAAGCTCTTCCTGCTTGATTTCCATGCTCGGAAAGACACGGAAGTTAAGCAGAAGGCATCGGTAGAACAAAGGCTGAAGTACATTGTGGGGACCTTGCGAGGTCAAGGTTTATAGCCATTTACAGCCACCTACTAAAATTTAGTTTGGGGGGTGGACATACCCTTTAAATTATTATGTTTACCGAGTGCTCCTATTTTCCCCCTCCCTCTCTTACTCACTGCCTTTTTGTAGTGTCTGAGAAGTTCTGCACAGCCTCACCATGGACACCGCTCTCCTTACACATCCCGCCGTCTCTTCCCCTTTTTCTTTTCTCTGCTACCGTATATACTAGAGTATTAAGCCAAGGTTTTTCTGGCTTTAAAAATAGCCTGAAACCCGACCTCAGCTTATACTCGGGTCAGTAAGGTATTGTAAAATTTGTTGGGCAAGCGACATCAAATTGCATGTCTGTTCTAGCCTTTAGCCATGTAGATAGCTGCCAAGAGATCATAGACTCAAATCAGCCCTTTTGTAAAAATAGCAACCCTAACAGGTAAAAGTCCCTGTTTACTGACTGTATATTATAATGCATTTTCGGTGTGATGCTACCCATTATGTGCTAACTTTACATTAATGGTTCCTTAACCCGTCTTAAAAATGTATATAATAACGTATCTATTCATACCCAGCATATCATTTTATTCTTGTATTTGTGTTTTATTTCTTTTAAAGCAGATTGTTTCTGAACAGCTAGTGTTGGAATTGTTGGCAGTGCACTCTTCCTTCAGTGATGATTTGGCAGACATTATTTTAGTGAATGTTATGCACAACTGCAAGTAATTTACAGCAAGACTGTTGGTCTGTATCACATTACGAATTCTATATTACTAAAGTATTTACTGTATTGTGAAATACTTAATTTTCACCCTCAATCCCCAAAACTGTCTGTCCAAACTAGGTGCATTTTTTGGCACTTAAGGCATTAATTTTCTGCAGTAAGTTGCTGTGAGCGTGGTGAGTTTCTGTATGTCAGCCACCTTACACCCAGCTAGCTGTGTTTTGTAAAATAGAATCACCATTGAACTTTGATTTAATTTCTCAGTATTTGGACTGACCCTTGAACATAACATAATTACTTTTTTCCAACACATTTTGTATATGTTTAAGCACGATGGACTCAATTGTGATTTTTTTTTCTCTCTGATAAAACAACAAAGTAGGCTCAATGTCCACTCTTTCTTGGAACTGTAAGTTAACCATTATGGTACAGCAATCATATGAATGTATTGGAATTTTTTCTCTCGGTGACCAGAATCTTGGCAGCTTGTTCCAAAAGTGAGCTGGGCTGTTACTTCTATGTCGATTTAAACCCACATCATGTGTGTTATACCTTATTGAATCCCCACAAAAAAATAGTTTTCATAAGATTCCATTTATTTGTTTCTCTACTGGTTTGCTTAAAGGAGAACTAAAGTGCAACTATAATTAAAAACAAAAATGCTAAAATTAGTTCATGGAGCCGGGAGATTCGGCCAGGCTTGCTCTGTGCTTCAGCACTATCTTTAATACAGGAAATCACAGGACGCTAACCTGGCAAAAACTGTACATGCTGGCTCTCCTCAACAAATGATGGTGGGAAGTAGAAACAAGCAATCCTACCTCCCTTCCCTAGATACTTTTTTCATTTCTACATTGGAGTGAAGGTCATGTTTATCATACTAATTAGTTCATTCAAAATGCATAAAATAAACCTTCTAGGCAATGCATTGGCCCATAGCTGTTTTCTGGTGTAGATTTTATACTATATTGTCATATCTTGGAAATTACAGATAAAATAGTAAAATAGTAACAGTAATTGAGGTTGAATAAAGACATACATCCATCAAGTCCAACCTATTCACCCTCTTTTTTTTAATTTATTTATTTTTTAACCCTACCTAACAGTTGATCCAGAGAAAGGCAAAAAATCCCCCTAAAAGTCGGGAATTCCTTCCTGACTCCAAACGGCAATCGGAAAGTATCCCTGGATCAACCAGATCTATATGTATTAATCCAGTGATTCTCAATATTTTTTAGTTTTAGAAACATATCCAGGCCATTTTTTAAAGCTATTCAATGAACTTGCCATTACCACATCTGCTGGAAGACAGTTTCCACAGTTTCACTGTTCTCACTGTAAGGAACCTTTCCTAACCTGAAGATGAAACTTCTTTTCTTCCAACCTTAAAGGATGTCACAGTTCTCTGATATCACCTATTAGTGAACAATGCACCAGAGAGTTCATTGTATGGGCCATTATATTTTGTATAAGGTTTTTATGTCCCCATGCAACCTCGCTTCTCCAATGTAAACAGCCCTAACTTGTCTAATCTGCCTGCATATACAAGCCCCTCCATTCCCCTTATTAATTTAGTTGCCCTTCTCTGAACTGCTTCCATTTCCAAATGTCCCTTTGTATATGGGATTCCAAATCTGCACTGCTATTCCAGAGCCTGAACTGTACCAGAAGGGATAGATAAATCAAATGGCTGAGCTGTCCGCAGATCATAAACTATCATGATAAATACAGGGACTGGTTAGAATAATAACAGCTTTCTGTTATTGTACTTGCGCACATGTGTGGTCCGGTGTGCTCCATTCTACAGGAAAAAGCTCAGTCTCTACAATGTATTACACATATAGTAATTGGTTCGTTGGCTGCCATCAAATTTTCTTGCTTCTGTTTCTAGACAATTTCTTGGATTTCGTACCAACTTCCCACCCTTGTATAGGAGCCCAGAACCATGTAGTTTCTCTGATAGTATGCAGTTTTTCTTGTTAACCTTAAGTGATTGTGAAGCCCTGCTAAAAAGATCTGAACTTTCAGAATTTGCCTGTGAGTAGAGAATTCCGTGTTCCAGAGCAATGTTTGGTGGCAGTGTCTTGCTATCTATTTGTGGAAAATTATCCATGTCTATAACAAGGGACCAGCTCCACTACAGTGGTTTGCAAAAGTATTCGTCCCCCTTGAAGTTTTCCACATTTTGTCACATTACTGCCACAAACAAGTACAATTTTATTGGAATTCCACGTGAAAGACCAATACAATTGTGTACACGTGAAGTGGAACGAAATCATACATGATTCCAAACATTTTTAACAAATCAATAACTGTAAAGTGGGTGTGTGGATTATTCAGCCCCCTGATCTATACTTGTAGAACCACCTTTTGCTGCAATTACAGCTGCCAGTCTTTTAGGGTCTCTACCAGCTTTGCACATCTAGAGACTGAAATCCTTGCCCATTCTTCTTGCAAAACAGCTCCAGCTCATCAGATTAGATGGACAGCGTTTGTGAACAGCGTTTTCAGATCTTCTACAGATACTCGATTGGATTTAGATCTGGTATGTTTTGTTTTAAACCATTCCATTGTTGCCCTGCTTTAGGTTTAGATCGTTGTCCTGCTGAAGGTGAACCTCCTCCCCAGTCTCAAGTCTTTCCTGACTCCAAGGTTTTATTCCGAGATTGCCCTGTATTTGGCTCCATCCATCTTCCCATCAACTCTGACCAGCTTCCTGTCCTGCTGAAGAGAAGCACCCAGAGCATGATGCTGCCACCACCATATTTGACGTTGGGATGGTGTGTTGTGAGTGATGTGCAGTGTTAGTTTTTCCCGCCATACGTTTTGCATTTTGCCCAAAAAGTTCCATTTTGGTCTCATCTGACCAGAGCCACTTCTTCCACATGTTGCTGTGTCCCCCACATGGCTTGTGGCAAACTGCAAACGGGACTTCTTATGCTTTTCTGTTAACAATGGCTTTCTCTTGCCACTCTCCTAAAGGGCAACTTTGTGCAGTGCACTACTAATAGTGTGCTATATCTGTGATGGTTCTCATTCATCCAGGTCATGGTATATCTGTGAAGATTCTCATTCATCCTGGTCAACCCAGCTGAATACCACAAATATTAAAACCATTAAAAACTTCAGAGGATGTGCAATCGTTGCAGGGGGAACTAGATAGATTGTCACATTGGGCTGCTAAGTGGCAGATGAGATTCAATGTTGATAAATGTAAGGTGATTTTGGACTTAAAAATCCTTGTGCTGCTTATACTATAAATAGCTCTGTGTTAAGTGAATCCCTGTTGGAAAGGGATCTTGGAGTTTTGCTGGATAACAAACTTAAAGGAAGCAAGCAGTGCCAGGCGGCAACAGCCAGAGCCAGCATGGTATTGTCTTGTATAAAGAGAGGTATGGATTCAAGGGAGGAAAATGTTATTCTCCCTCTTTACAATGCATTGGTAAGGCTAAATTTGGAATATGCAGTGCAATTTTGGAATCCTGTGTACAAAAAGGACATCTTTGAAATGGAAAGGGTTCAGAGAAGGGCAACTAAATTAATAAGGGGATTGGGGGAGCTTGAATATGAAGAGAGACTGGAAAAAGTTACAATTATGTACGCTGGAGAAATGCGCTTGCGTGGGGATATGATTACTGTGTATAAATACATTAATGGGCCATACAATAAGCTATCTGGGGCATTGTTCACCAATAGAGTATGTCAGAGGACACTCTGACATGCTCTATCCTTGCGTGACGAGGCAAATAGGAAGGCACACTCGTTGCAGAGCGTGCCTTCCTATTGGCCTCGTCGCTAACGGGGAGGAGGGGGCGGAGCCTACCAGAACAGCGTTTCGGTATGGTTGTGCTGCAAGTTACACGAACCCAGGGGTGAGGACCTAGCGGTTCAGGTCCTCACCCTGGGTAAAAAGTACTGACCAAAGAAGAGGAGCGGAGGGAAGGGGAGTATAATTGTCCTTTAAGACTTGAAGAAAAAAGGTTTAGACTTTAAGGGTTTTTCACTGTGAGAACAGTAAAGCTATGGAATGGTCTTCCAATGGACGTTGTTATGGCAGGTTCATTGGTCAGTTTAAAAAAAAAGCTGGATGAGTTTCTACAAACAAGGGATGTTACAAGTTACTGGTATTGATACATAAAGTAGATATAACTGTTGTATTCAATTAGATCAACTGGACTTGAAATGTAGTTCTTGAAAACGTTTCGCTAGTCATCCGACTGGCTTTCTCAATTCAGAATGACTTGTACAAGAATCTGTGGCAATTATGTACCCTGGAAAATCCCAATTAGCATATCACAGCCAGGTGTTAAGGGTGTGATTGGATAGTGGCTAAGAGGTGTTATAGGAACGCCCAGAGTAAGGTCTTAAAACAGCATTGTACATGGCAGACAGTTGGTGTCGAACCCCCCCACCTCTATTTAGGCTTGGTTTCTTTATTTTCACATAAATGGCCTCCTTAACACCTCTCTTGAACCAGTCACGTTCCTTCGCCAATATGTTAACATTACAATCTTCAAAGGTATGTCCTTTATCCTTAAGATGCAGGTACACGGCTGAGTCCTGACCCGAGGAATTGGCTCTTCTGTGCTGGGCCATACGTTGATGCAGTTGCTGTTTGGTCTCCCCCACATACAAATCAGAGCATTCTTCACTGCACTGCACTGCATATATGATATCGCTTTTCTTGTGTTTTGGTATTGGGTCTTTCGGATGTACCAATTGCTGCCTCAGTGTGTTGTTCGGTTTAAAGCAGACAGGGATACGATGTTTTTTGAAAATTCTTATTAATTTCTCGGAGAGCCCTGCTACATATGGGATGACCATGTTCTTCCTCCTGTCTTGCTTTTCCCCTTCACTGTTGGTATTTGTGTTCTTTTCTTTCCTTCTACTTCTTTTGACAAAGGCCCAGTCTGGATATCCACAAGTTTTTAGGGCTCCTCTGAGATGTTTCATTTCTTTAGCCTTCGCCTCTGTGCTAGTGGGGATGTTCTCAGCTCTGTGTTGCAGGGTTCTGATGACACCCAGCTTGTGATCTAAATGGTGGTGGGACTCAAACATCAAATACTGATCTGTGTGTGTTGGTTTTCTGTAAACCTCTACTTCCAGTTTACCATTCTCCTTAACTTCTACCAAGCAGTCCAAGAAAGCCAGTTTGTTGTTTTGTACCTCTTCCCTTGTGAATTTAATGTTTTGGTCCACCGCATTAATGTGTTCTGTGAAAGCTTGTACTTCCTTCTGGTGGATTTTAACCCAGGTGTCATCAACATATCTGAACCAGTGGCTGGGTGCTATGCCCTTAAAGGTATTAAGCGCCTGTTTTTCTACCTCCTCCATGTAAAGGTTGGCCACAATGGCTGAAACTGGAGATCCCATAGCACATCCATGTTTTTGCTTATAGAACTTATAAGCAAGTTGATCCAGGGAAATTTCCGATTGCCACTTGGAGTCAGGAAGGAATTTATTTCCCTTCATAAATTTGGTGTTTTTTTTTGCCTTCCTCTGGATCAGCAGTTAGGCAGGAGATGAGGATATTGCTAGATGGGTTGGACTGGATGGACGTATGTCTTTATTCAACCTCAAATACTATACTATACTAAAATATAAGATAAGAGACGTGATTAAAAGACAAATCTCAATGGCTCTACAAATGATGAAAACAATGGAAAAAAAGCTTTTGCTCAAACCACTGGAAAAACTGTAAAAGGCAACTTGCTACTTTATTGCTGGGACTGTCCTGTTTTTGGGGTCCTTGTCTCCCAGATCCATGACCACATGCCTTGTTTTGAAAGGGCCAGACAATATAATTTGTTAATGATGAGACTCTCAACATCCTTCTTTTTACAAATAAAGGCTTTTTGTAATACATTATTTTAAAGGACATGTCCACCCGCAAAACTATAATCTCCCCCACTACTGGCCCCATCATGTAGTGTAATAAAATCCTTACCTCACATCCCAGCTTCAAATGGTTCTCCAGCAATGCCCTTCCAAAGTCCCAAAAACTGACCACCAGGAGCCTGGCCGAGTCCATATAGGACTCTGCCTCCTGTCTCTACTCCGGGAGAATTTTGCCATGCGCGGTGCAGCCCCCCCTCCCTCTATCCTCCCTCTCCCACCCATTTTGGGGCTGCACTGTGCATGGCAAAATTCTCCCGGAGGGGTTGGGGCTGGGGGAGGGAGTCCTACTATATATCAAAAATTATTAAATAGAGTAGACATACCCTTTAAGTTGTTTAGTTTGTTTGGGGTGTCCCATTATATTAATTTACTGAATAAAAGTTAAAGGGCATGTCCACCCCTTAAACTATAATTTAACCCCATACTGTCCCCACCGTAGTACCTTACCTTACATCTCTGTTCCTTATGGTTCTCTAGATATGCCTTTTTTTATAGTCCAGGATACTGAAGAATCCAAGCTGCCTTTGAGGCATCTGTTTCATGCTGAATCCTTGTCCTTATCAAGGTCTGAGGCATGCACAGGTATAGCCCCTGCTTGCAAGCAGGAGGATGGATCGGATCGCCGCAGGAGAGAAGGATGTTTAAGTAGAAATGTGGGGATAATTTTAAAGAATTATGGGGGTGGGAGGGGGGGGGGCTTACTCCCCAAAGTTCATTTCGGGGGTGGACTAGCCCTTTAATATTCTTTGAACCATTTGAATGAATTGTAAAAAAAAAGAAACCTTTCATATACTGTAATAAACCATTTAAAAAATACGGTAAGCAAAATTTTTTAAAAAAATCACAAAAGAGATAGTGTACAATGTAATAAAGATATGAAGTCACCTGAAAGGGTATACATACTGAAGCCATTGTATTGTCTGATCTTAATTTGTAATTCAATAACTGTATGTAGTAGCACTTGTGCGTTGCTGCATGCCTTCAACCCAATTCTTCTGAGGTTTAATATCCCCCCTCACTATTTAAACCAACTCCTCTTTTTACCTGACCTGACTGTCATCTGTGAGGGCAAGCATGCTCAGTAATCACTATGAGCCAGCTCTGGGAGAGGAATCTTCCCACTATGCTCGTCAACTCTCACAATTCCAGTTACAGCAAAACTGCACACAGCAGTTTATGGTAATAAAGCACTTGCAGGGAGATTCAATAAAAGTTCTTAATGTTTAAAATGGTGCTAATTTTGCCCCAGCCAATCAGATCTTATTTAACATTTGAAAGCTAACATCTGATTGGTTGGGGCATAATTAGCACCATTTTTAACAATAAGATCTTTTATGAATAACCCTGTTGATTGACAACTGAAATGTATGATGTTTCAGATTTGATTTGAAATAGAACAAAACGTGGTACAGTGATAGGAAAAATTCTACTTTCCAGTCATGGGCAATTTAAAAAAAACCTTTAATATTAAAGTAAAATCATGTTTTGAATTATAAGCACAATTTTTAAAAAAAAAAACCCAAAAAAGTCAATAACCTAAAATCTTATTATAATAATAATAATAATAATAATAATAATACACAGATACACAGGCAATTTTAAAGTTGAAAAATGACATCAGTCCTGAAAATTCAACACCACCACATAACAAAACAAAATGGAAGCTCAGTCTCCTCCACTCAAATGACACACAATAGTACAGCAACTAGACAAGGATACAACCAAACACTCATGTCCAAACAAGATCCAGTCACCAGGTATAACCTTGGATAGTCTGCTTGTCCAAGGAAACATCCAACCCTTCTTTTAAATGTGTTCAGAGGTTCAGCCAACACTGTATGTTCAGGTAGAACATTCTATAAGAATTATATTTGTTTTAGCAGATTCTGCCTGACTTTGCCCATACATTAGCACTTACCTGCAGACTGATCATGCCATATTTAATAAATTCTGGAGGATCTACTTCGTAGCCAACATACCATCACGTGGTCCTGTCTGGCCCATTCACTTTGCAATTATATATCAGTAGCCTTCAGAACTACTATATCTATTGTCCACCTTAAATGGGAGCACTAATGCCTTATACTCTCCCTATCTTATTTAATTTCTCAGTGACATCTGTCCATAGGCACTTCACATTGCAAAACCAGAGGCCTATGCTACACTGATGATGGCTCAATAAACCCGAAACCGGTTTGTGGCTGGCTCTCTGGTTTTGCATTTAGCTCATGGAATGCTTTAAAAACCTCTTCCTCTCAGAAGGTGTAGCATTTCCTAAAGGGCTACCCTGGAAACATGGAAATTACCCAGAAGTCTCCATTCCTTATTTGCATATTGTCCACATTAACCTTAAGTCTAACAATGATTTTGGTTTAACTCTAAGCCTCCCTCTCTTCTAAACAGCTCTATTTCTGCGTTAACCTGTTTGATGTATTTGCTGTATTGAAGAAGGAGATTTACAAGATAATAAAAACAAGGAATGACCATGCATATAAACATGTCTAATTGGTTGGGCCCATGTCCAAAAAATCCCAACAACGCTTTCATTCTGGTTTGATATTAACCATGATGACAGTTCAGGTGTTTGGTATTAGGACAAGCTAGATATGGATCTAGTTTCCTACAGACGCTGGTGCATTGCACACATATTTTGTTTTCAGTGTAGCAGTGTACATAGACATCAGTACTCCAGGTAAACCAGCCCTTATAGCTTTCCTCTTACATTTCCTAATGTAGGACAAGTTACAAATATAATAGGATTATACAAACCTAACAAGCCTAAATGATTGGAAAATCCCTAACCAGACATGGACTGGAGACCTTTTATTTACATACAAATGATACCTTTCCTTGGCAGTTTATTGTGTGTGTAATCTATGTATATAAAACTCAATGTATGTGTCTATGTGTGTTTGTATGTTCCAGATAAACTTCCAAAAGGCTGGGACAATTTCCATGAGACTTGGTACACTCATGTATAAGGACCTGGGGGAAAGCATAGGCTACTTTACAACTTTTAAAAATGCCTCCATACCCCCTTTTCCCACATTTTGTACGTTAATTAAAGGACAATTATACTCACCTTTTCCCCGATCCACTGCAGCATAGTACCCAGTGTGAGGACCTAAAATCGCTAAGTCCTCACCCTGGGTTCTTTCTCTAACTCCTGCACTACTTACCGCAAATCTGCTTCGGCGATCCACACTGTTCCACCTCTCTCCTACTGTCAGTGACAGTCGCGAGGCAGCCAATTGGAAGACACGCCTCCTTGCAGAGCGTATCTTCCTATTGGCTGCCTCGCGATCTGTCATTGAAGCAGGAAGAGCGGAGGAATGGAGCGATCGGCGAAGCAGATTTGCGGTAAGTAGTGCAGGAGTTAGGGAAAGTACCCAGGGTGAGGACTTAGCGATTTTAGGTCCTCACCCTGGGTACTATGCAGCTATGGAGTAAGAGGAGCGAGGGTGAGGTTAGTATAGTTGTCCTTTAACCCGTGTGCTGCCATCTGTTGGTGAATCGAGCGAATCAAGTTAATTCCAAATGTCACAGATTGTTCAGGTCAGTACAATGCTTTACTTGATTTTGTTCTGTTGTTGCTGTGATAGAATAATAGAGCTGTCAATCACAAGGAGCAGCAGACCATGTGATGTAACAATGTAATGTGACCACACACTCGGTCATCTCCTCTCATTTTTGGTTTGCCCAGAGTCAAGATTGAGAGGTAAACTGACCAATCCAAGATATGCTTTAAAGGGGAAGTTAAGGCGATACGCACTATAGGGGGAGTTGATGCAACACGCTTTAAAGGGAAAGTTGATGCAATAAGCGCTATAGGGGAAGTTGATGCGATAAGCGCTATAGGGGAAGTTGATGCAATACGCACTAAAGGGGAAGTTGATGCGATACATGCCAAAGGGGGAGTTGATGCGATACGAGCTAAAGGGGAAGTTGATGCGATACATGCCAAAGGGGAAGTTGATGTGAAGCTCGCTAAAGGGGAAGTTGATGTGACATGTGCTAAAGGGAAAGTAGATGTGACGCTCGCTAAAGGGGAAGTTGATGTGACACTCGCCAAAGGGGAAGGTGATGGAAGCCGCTAAGGGGACGTTGAGTGTGTGACGCTCGCTAAAGGGGAAGTTGATGTGACACTCGCCAAAGGGGAAGTTGATGTGAAGCTCGCTAAAGGGAAGTTGATGTGACATGTGCTAAAGGGGAAGTTGATGTGACGCTCGCTAAAGGGGAAGTTGATGTGACACTCGCGGGAAGGTGATGTGAAGCTCGCAAAGGGAAGTTGATGTGACATGTGCTAAAGGGGAAGTTGATGTGACGCTCGCTAAAGGGGAAGTTGATGTGACACTCGCTAAAGGGGAAGTTGATGTGAAGCTCGCTAAAGGGGAAGTTAATGTGAAGCTCGCTAAAGGGGAAGTTGATGCGATACATGCTAAAGGGGAAGTTGATGTAACATGTGCTAAAGGGGAAGTTGGTGCAATATGCGTTAAAGAGGAAGTTGGTGTGATACGTGTTAAAGGAAAGTTGGTGTGATACATGTTAAAGAGGTAGTTGATGTGATATGCATCAAAGGGGAAGTTGGCGTGATATTGAATCCTCCACTGTGTTGACCCCCCCGAAGTTAACAGATTTGTGGCTCAGCTAACCCACAGTGAGTTTGAATGGGTGAATGGGTCAGGTTTGGTTAGAAAGCTGCAGGTCCAGGTCTGTTGAACTTTCAATGCAAGTTCGGGTTAGATCTTTAGAAAAACCGAGCAACGCCGGGTACTCTGCTAGTGGTTCAATAAAAGATTTCACATTATACGCTTTTGGTGTGCGACCTTCCATATATTGTTTCTAAACTGGATACCATTTACCCCATGGGGTAGAGGTTGGAAGCGTCTGCACCCCTGCAGTTGGATGTGCATGGGAATTTTTCCTAAGGAGATTACAGGTGCCCAGAATCCCCCTTTCTACTGGTTTATAATTATTGGCAGTTCTGGCACCTTGAGGTCATCAGAAAATACAAAGAATGTCAGTGTGAAAGGGGATTAAATCAACAGGAGCCAAAATAACAACATGAAGAGCAAGTTTTAATTGTTTGGGGAGAGGTGTGAAAGTGATCACATAGACAAGGACAGAGGCCGCATAGTAACACAAATGGGAATTTCATGCTTATGCTTATTGTCATGGTACCAGTATAACCATGAACTGAACTCCAGAAAGGAACAAGGACTATTTTACTATAATGAGGTTTACACCCGTAACAAAGGATAGAACAAGGTTACGGTTGTACTGACCCTACTGTTGTATGGTCATGGGACTCCTTGGTGACTTCTAATATCCTTATATTTTATAATAAAGGTAAGAATTATACAAGAAGCAAAAATCTAGGGGAAGGGAAATTATAAAAATACTTTATTATTGGAGTGGCCTTTAAAAAGGTGTGGTTGAAATGGTGGTGTGATGAGCTGCCCATGATAAACCTTTCAGGCATCCCTCCCTTAAAAATCCTGCACTTGCCCCTGTTGTTAAAGAACATCAAAGTCCGACACAATCCAACCACCCTTCTTTGCTTCACGTGGTTAGTAACAGCCAATCTGCCAATCTTGCAATCATCTCACAACAATTCATCTTTACCCTCTTCCAAAGATTTGGCACATAGGCTGAGTATTAAAATGAACAGTTTAATTCTGGAAGTTAACAATAAGTTTATCCATTCATATTAGAACATTTCCTGAAGAAGTGAGTCATACATAGTTATCACAATAATAATAATAATACCCATCCCTATAGGCTTCTATTCCGGTTTGTGGAATTTAACCTGAGAACCCAAGAAGAAAACCAGAAAAACAAAGACTAAACATTCTAACTATCTTTGTTTCGGTCAAGTAAGTTTTGGTCACCCTTATCTGATCCTGTAGTAATGGAGCCCATTTTCACGGGACTCTTGAGATGTGGCTACCCTGCCCAATTAGCAGTGTAGTGGACCAGCTTTGGTCCAAAGGTCCTAAGGTGTTGAAACCCCCCTTAACCATCCTAGATGGCAAGATGGCACTCTGCCACGCTGTCCTTCTGTCCTTCTTAGGGTGTGCATATACTCTAAACATATTGTATATTCATAGTATCACTGTAGGATGTGATTGTCAAACAGGAATACCACGTTCTTCCTACCTAGGACCTCTAGTTGTCCTTGTCTATCACTATCACAGTCACTGCAGAACACAGTCTGGTATTTATACCGGATAAATGTTGGATTACGTCCTCCAGTGTTTCTTGTACTTGCAATATTCATTTCTGGTATTTCCTGCCTGTTACATATTACCAGGGTTAAGGACCTAAATATAAACTCAGGCCTTTTGCTGTTAGACCTAAATACCAATGTTATCTCAAGCTGGGGATTGTTTCTTTTTATAGTTCTGCAGAAATTAAAAGGACTAATCAACAGGCTGAGGCATTAAAGGCATTGGTCAAGAGAACCCACTAGAATATAAATACTTTGCATGGTGGAGTATTTCTAAAAAATTAAAATAGATTTGGTTGTCCATTTCATGTGAGGGTATGGGATGGCTTACAAGGAAAATGGCATCAAGGTACAATGTTTTTTGGAGGTAAATCTATAGTCAAGATAAATTATGCAAAGCTCCTAATCTAAGCAGCCACACTGGCCTGTTATTTTATTAAAGACATTATAGGTGCAACATTCTTTAATTTTATAAAATCATCCAGCTTTCTTTTTAAACTATACAATGAACCTGCCATCACAACGTCCAATAGTTTCACTGTTCTCACAGTAAAAAATCCCCTTCCGGACTTAAAAACTATCAGGGAGATTCAATAAAAGGTCTTATCGTTAAAATGGTGCCAATTTAGCCCCAACTAATCAGATCTTATTTAACATTTGAAAGCTAACATCTGATTGGTTGGGGCAAAATTAGCACAATTTTAAATGATAACTAAGAACTTTTATTGAATAACCCTGTAAATGTCTTTGTTTCCAGTCTTAAAGAGTATGTCCACCCTAAATATGGTAAAAATAATGATTGTTTTGCTGTATTAGTCCAATATATGTAGTATAAAGTTGAGTACTGTGATACTTTTAAAGGACTAACAGTTTATTTTAGTAGACAAGATTTCTTGGGGAGTAGTTGGGGATGGGCTGTGGTGCCCTACACTACAGAAAAATCTTTTTATGGGAGGTGTTAGAGGCAGCCATGAAGAGATTGGGAGGGCGGGAGGGTGGGGGAGGGCTCCATTGCCAGACAGATTCCTCCAGGAAGTAACAGGGACCGGATGACACACAGACAGCTCTTAAGCTGGGTACACACAGTAACGATAAAGCCCCGATACCGTCGGATCCGACGGTATCGGGCTTTATCGTTACTGTGTGTACGTTCGTTTCCCGAACGAGCGCGCGGCCGCGAACGATTGGGTCGGCCGTACGCTCGTTCGGGAAGGCCGAAAATTTCCATCGGCCGCGCTGACTCCTATAGGGAGTCTAGCGCGGCCGATGGAAACACACAGTCCCGAGCGTTCTCCCTATAGGGAGAACGCTCGGGACTGTGTGTATGCAGATCTTTGAAAGATGGCAGACAGGATCTTGCAGATCCTGTCTGTCATCTTTCAGAAATCTGTACTGTGTGTACCTATGTGTGTACCTAGCTTTACTCTTAACTTTTCTAAGCTTAGGACAACCACTGCAGGAGAACCATAAGGAGCAGGGATGTACTGTAAGGATTTTTTAACACTGTAATACTGTCATATAACAATAGTTAATAAGTGGAAAAAACTGACTGTGATTTACTTTCTTTTCCAAACTCCTAGGCCAACACCAGCGTTCACATTTAATGCGCAATCAGATCGCGGTTGGAGCGCGGTAGTGTGGCCTTGCCCTAATTCTCTGGTAAAATGTCATTTTTACCTTTTTTAAAACCATTGTGGGGTTGGAACGGTTGGGCCAGAAAGGTATGGGAGCTGCAGTGGATCAGTTTCTTATAATAAGAAATATATGTAATATATAATATTTTATGTGTTTGATGAAGGTGCTTGAGCACCGAAACATTACATGGTGTTTGTACAGATGAATAAACACCAGTTGCATCAAGTCTGGTGTGCGCAGTTTCTTTGCCTTACTGTGATGTGCCTGCCAGCTCACTGCGGCACCCAGCATATTAGTCTTTTACGACTGAAGTTGTGAGTGTGCAGGATCCCTGTTTTTTCTTTTCTTATAATAATCACTCAGTGACACAGATGAGTGATTATTATAATTAAATATTCCACTGCTGCTCCCATTATAATTTGTGCCTTTTATGTATTATAAGAATATTACAAGTCACGTAACAGTTAATCGCCCTAGAACTCACCCTGCAGTACTCTATTCACTACTTGATTTATTGTGGATTAGAAATTATAACCAACTGTTTCTCTCCATTATTCTTGTTCATTATAAACATATATTTGATGGGTGAGAATATACATATATATAGACATATATTTAGGGAAGGTTTGTTTCAATGGGGAAAGTCAGGTTGTATGGGAATGATTTCCAGAAATGACCGAAGTAACGGTAACTGGAAATGATACAGATCTGCACTGTATAGAGTGACACTTAGTGGGGAGAACTGGGACTATCTGCAATATTGGAACAGCTAGAAAATGACACGGACCAAGTTCCAGTTCCCCCTCAATACATAATTTATTAATTTATTCAGTTGTATCTTCCTGTTAACTAGTTCAGTCCATAAAGAGTGATGGGCGTTCCCAGCTGATATATTATTTATTAATAGAAATAAAACATAACATTGAAAGCAGAACTACAGACACGCCCCTTTCCCTAAACCACGCCTGCAAACAGCGAACACAAGGCATAGCCACGCCTCCACCCCCACGCAACCCCTCTTAAAGAGAGACACGCCCACAAACACACCAAATCACGCCCCTTCTCAACAAGCCACGCCCACACCAAAACCTCCCGAGGAGGTCCGGCCCCTTTTCCCGTCACGTGACACTGCCGGGTTCCCCACACGGCTTCTGAGGTGGAGCCGCTCCGCCATTTTTTCCTTGCAGCTGCTCCTCCGACATGTCCGGTCAGAGCATTACCGACCGCATCACCGCGGCCCAGCACAGCGTCACCGGGTCGGCCGTCTCCAAGACAGTATGTAAAGCAACGACTCACGAGGTCATGGGGCCTAAAAAGAAGCACTTGGACTGTGAGTGTGCAAACTGGAACTACAAGTCCCAGGGGGCGATAGCCCCGAGGGATGATGGGAATTGTAGTCTTTTGGATTGTGATCCAGAGGGAAGATGTTTAGTGCTCTGTTATCTCTGGAGGGGATGCTGGGAAATGTATTTCAACAGGTGGGTTGGAGGGCAGTTCCATATGAGCAGGTCCTTTGGCAGCTTCTGTTGGACTACAACTCCCAGTGTTCACTTGTGTGGGGGAACAGTACCCAGTGTGGTCTGTCTGGGAGACAACAATTGGAATACAGTAAATGTATCTGGATACTATCATATCCCTATTGTATACCCACAGCTGATTGGTAGAAACCCTCTCTCCTTGTGGGAATCTTACTGAGCATGCCTGAGCTCACTGAGCTAGGAGGGGGCAGTAACAGCAGGGATTACTTTGCAGAAAGCTTTTCATGTGGTCTATGTAGTATAAAGAATGACATTGTATATTTAGGGCAGTGTATAGTGGGGTTCCAACACTCTGCATTGCCTACAAGCATATGCAGTAGGTGTACAGAAACTCTCATTGCATTCCATGATATTTGCTGGCATTGACAACTTCTCCTTACTATTCACATCTTAAAAGTTTGGTGCATCTCTTGCATTTCAAATCCTCACTAATTGAGTTATGCACTGGGAGCCAGTATCACTTTCTATTGCCTCCTCTAGGCAATGCACTGAGCCGATAACGGCTCTCTGTAAAGCGAATGGGGTTTTCCCGTTCCGAATCTTTAATTTTGTCTTAAAGATCCATTGCGTGGTCACAGTTTTTTGCATACCGCTGTTAGGTATGTCTTAAAGTCATGTTACCCTTGGTACATGGGTTAACCTGATTTTAAGACCGAAAAAGACAATAACTGCTCTCCGTGCATAGCCCTATAAATATCCCATGCTACTACGAAACCTTTTTCAGTGTGTGCAACAGTATTAGAAAATTTTAATAAAGTTCCACTGTGCTATCAATGTTTCAAAATGAATTATTAAAATAGTTTTGCATGACTTTTTTTGCTGTTGACAATAGCGGAATTGGTAAGCGCTAATGTACCTTAACCAGATGTTCTCTCCCTTGCTGGTAGAGGTTGCTGTCTCCTCCCTCTGCTCAATGAGCTTTTAGGAACGTAAGCATGTGCAGAGCAGACAGCAGTGGAAAGAATATTCAATCATTGGTTGTGAAGTCAGCAGTCCATAGCCTTGATTGACTGCATGGAAGGAGGAGCCAGCTTACTCAACCAGAATAAGGACAATAATTATTATTAAATATCTTGTTTGTAATTAATCTAATAATATGCTAAACATATCTAAATTGGGTTCAGGTAAAAAGCGACTAGTTATTTGTTTTAAAGGCGACATGCACTTACATAGAGTATGTATGTAATTACAGCATATGGAGTTTTAGGACACCTTTGTGTGATTAACAACACTTGGAACATTCCTTGTAAAGCATTTGTGTGGCTTAAAATAATTTTTTATTTTATGCTTGATTTATCCTTTAAATGTCTATGTTCAGCTTTGTTAAGGAACGTTGGGAATTTTTGTTAAAAAGGATGTATTTGGTCATGTAATCGAAGTCGATATGACTTTATGGTTGATTTGGGGGAATTCTGAAAATTGAACGATATCATGCTTAAGAGCAAATTGGCTCTGTTACTGTGACTGCAAAGGTTGTAGCTGTAATTTCGAAGAGATTTAGTGGCCAAACTTTTTTAGAGGATGCTGGTTGCTGTAATTCAATGACAGTTGGGCAGACTAGGACATTTAATTTTTAAGAACTGCACTGTGTGCGTTTGCAGATGTATGATTGTTTCATGTTTATTTAATCCAGCTAAAGAGATTTGACTAGAATATTTCCAAATGTTAACCAGAGCAACAAGTGCCACACTGTAACAATGTAGTGTTTAGAACTTTAGGTGATGTAGCATTAAAGATCCTGGGATGTGGGTGTAATGGGGCTTGGCATTCAGTTATGTGTGATTAATGTTCCACTAGGTCCATTCTCAGGTCAGTTTTCCTGGGTGTTTTCTAAATAGGTGCTAACAGTGGGTTTGGATAACCTCTCCCCCTCAACACTTCCACATAGTTAGAATATGGTAGGGGACCAAGAAATTAATCACTGCCCTTTCTACTGCATGGTTCTTTAAATAAGCAATAAACTAATGAGATCCATTAAAACCCCTTAGGTTCCTAATTTAAAAAGGCTGAAACTGATCTGTCTAAACATTTTTTTTCTTTTCCTCCATGGCTGGTGATGTTATCCACATTCAAGTTTATTGAGTTGGTACAAAAATAAAACAAAGTCTGAGCTGGAGGTCCTTTGCAGCAATGAAGGACCCATGAGAAAAAGAAGAGTTGTTAACATTAGAACTGCAGATTATCAGTTCCCATTATATTGGGGATTTCCAGCATTTACTTATGTACATATTTCTTGGTCTGCTGGGGGAGGCTAGTCATATTTTAGTGTATTTGGATACAGTAGTTTTTCTTAAACTATTTGATCAATTATCTGTAGTGAATAGTCAGGATGAGGTAACATCACTAAGACTGGCCAATCACAGTACAGAGCATTCATTTGGATTAAAACGGGCATCAGTTTGTCTGCTAGAGGTAGGACTTTGGGCAGAGAGAAGAAATTCTAAACTTGCAGTGGGTATTTCAATCATTGATCTTTCTGTTCAGATAACACATTTTAGGGCTAGGCCACATTTTTTTCTAACATTGCAATCTAACATAGCATTTTTTTCTAACATTGCAATCGCGGCAACACTTGCTATTGCGTTTCCGATACGCAAACGCATGCGATCACCATTTTAATGCGCAATCGCGTGCAATTTCGCATTTCAAAAGGAGAAATCGCATGCGCAATCGTGTACGATTGTGTTTGCAACGCAGTGTGGCCGTGCCACTGGTTGTATCATCCATTCCTCTTATACCTCTACATTGATTAACAGGTTACTCTGACTAATAGTTTTATGGTGTAAACTATTTAGCTATCATAGCATATGGAGATAATTGCACACAAGAATGTTTGCAATTATTTCCATTGTCATATGCTTGAATTTTGTATTTTGTACAAGCATGACTATATACTCTTTCATTTGATATAATTTATGTACTGTCTATGGTGTTTTGGACTGACTGCCTAGTTTACAGATTGTCATAAACAGAAACAACACTCTATGGATGGTGTGCATGCAGGATTAGTATCCCATTTGTTATTCAATAAGACCCAGCGTTTCAGGCGAGTGCAGCCTCCCATTGGGTTAGGTTCCATCTCTATGTGATTGTTCTATTCTTTCCGGATAGCACCTGTTTGTGATTTGCATGGCAGTGTATTTCATTCTGACTGGCCACATGGTGCGTGCCACGTTCTGGTCTACTTAGGCAAACAAAATAGAAGATTGTTTAGACAAACATATGCAAATGTACAAAAAGGCCCCAGACATATAGAGGGGGTGGAGCTGGACTGGATTTGAACCCGAACTTCAAGTAAGTATTGCTGTGGATATAGGGTAAATCAAGGAATGAGGACTTAGTGTTTTTTTTTTACCCTGGGTACTTTTAATGGGATGGGGGTATCTAAAGGTCAGTAATTCCCCTTTAATTGGTTTGGTAGTTTATCCATTGTAATACAAGCCAAATGGGTGCAGAATGACATGTAGGATATTTTTGTTATTGTTGTTCGCAAAAACCTTTCATTTGGCACTCTGCCCATCATATCGATGTGTAATGCTTTTCAGGTGCACACAGGCAATATTTTTCCTGATCGACCGGTCGCCTCAATATTTTGAAAAATGGGGGGTGAAATATTGGGAGAAATTTTTGCTACAACATTCAGATCTGATTAAATCTAGAATGCATCCACCAAGAATTTTCTTCCCTTTCTCTGTTCATTTTTATTTTTGCAGAAAACAGGTTTCAATGAGATTCTACATGCTATAGGTATTCAGTCTGCCTTTAAATATTCAGCCAAGATGCTGGTATGTAGAGTCTTTGAACAGTTCAGACTCAGACTGAAGGCTGTATGGCAATTAAGACTTGTCTGTCTGTGTTTATTTACCATTAAAATACCTTTGCAGTATTTACAGGGACATCCTCCCCATCCTCCCTTGGAGTTAATCTAACTGCTGCCTGTCAGGTGTATACAACATCCAATACTAACTGAACAGAGTGCAAGTGTAGACTTGAAAGGAGATAATTGTGCTTTTTTAATAAGAGTTGTATAAATTTGCCCTGGTTTTTAATTTGCAGCAACTAATCAGTTGTTACCTTCTCGATTATCTACAGTTAGAAAACATCCGATTGGTTTGTATGGACTAATAGTGCAGGCAAAATTTTGCATCTCTGGGTACACACGTGGGGATTTTTTTCGCCAGGACAAATCACTGTTGGTCGTGCCAAATGTCGCTGTCGGTTCGGTGCGGTCCATAGGAGTCTGTGCGATTGGCAGTGATTTTCTGACATGTCTGATTGCCCGTTCATCCGATCTGGGCAACCGACATTGGTTGCCGGCATGGCAAAATCACTTTTTGGCCCAACCGACCAATACACGGAAATATTGTTCGGTTGGGCCAAAAAATCTAATTAAATTGTGTGTACCTTATTAAATAAGCCCCATAATGTATCTACCATAGTCATATTGGACCTTATTTTAAGTAGTTTTTTTTCAATACAGTAAATATAATTTGTGGTCTCCGTCAGTGGAAAATCACCAAATTTAAACTTATTGATTTTTGTTTTCCAATGGTCTGTATAATAGCGATATTGCTGAGAGTCACTGTAATAGGTTTGCTATCAATCCTGTAAAGGTGGCCATACACATTAGCAATATAAGGTAAATCCCGTCGGCCCACGATGGGATTAACCTAATAACGCTAATGTGTAGGGGCCGAATTCGACCAATCGTAATGCAGATGAACATCCGTTGTCAGCATTATGGTCAGTCGGGGAAGACTTTAAAGTAAGGAGAGCCGATCACGTCGGCCTGTGTATGGCGCATGGCTGGCCAATCCCCTTACCACCTATGGGTGAACGGTCCGTCCATGTCTGCGGTTCCGTTCGCAATGTGCAGACAGATACCAAAGGGATTTGTTGCCATATTGCGATGGAAATTGGATGTGTATGGTCAACTTAAGTCTTGTCATCCTAATTGGTGCAGTCGCTGCCACTTCGCCAAAGGGATTCCGCAGTTTCGTTGCTTTTACATGACCCCACTGTCTGCTACTCTAAATGTTGTATAATTATTATTGCTGTCTGCCATTATATTTTGTAGACCATGTAGATACCAACCCTTCATGGAATGGAATCTTATGTCCATCTTAATGGAGTTGTGAAGCCATTGGATGCCAAGTAATTTCTTCATAACCACTGTTTTATTCCTGATCTTATACAGGGAGGGTAACTGGGAGTTTTGTACAATATTTTCCCTATTAGACACCAATATCTATGAATTGATGCTGTGATCATACAATCAATATTGGTGCGCGTATGGGGCCTTTTCAGCTTAGGTACAGAAGATGGATATTTTGGTTTGGAATATTGGTAAAACCATTTGCTCAATCTTTAATCAAAATTGGGTAAAAAATTAAGTAGGAGACACAACTTCAGTGTGTAGGAATTATTTATTGGGAGAATGGCTTTGGGGCTATGTTGAGTGGGCAGTTGGCTGCAAATTGGTTTTTAATACAGGGTTCCAGGCGGCTCTTTATCTGGGAGAAAATGAAGAGTCCAGAGATAAGTGTACTTGGTAGCGACTGGCAGGCAGTTGGAAAAATCCATTTTTAAAGCGTGTGAAAGCCAAGAATTTACTGGAGGTTTCTTGTTTACAATTCTGTTAATGTTTAATATAGAATCAGTTGCATCTGTAAACCCTTTAGGCTGGGTGCACGGAGTCCGATCCTCTGGTGTTGTAATAGTTCCAGCCCTAGGGTTGAAATATCAGTAGTTGAAAAGAACCTCGGACATCATTTTAACATGACCGATTGTGTGGTCCATTGAAGACTGTACTATTGGGAAACATTTAATTTCATGTCCAAATTGAAGGAATGTTTGAGGCCTCGTTCACACTAGACATATTTTTGTCCAGCCAATTTAACAGATTGGATTGACCCGGTCCATTAAAAAAAAAAAAAACACCGCTGCACTGTCTCTAAATGGACCCGTTTTCAGAAAAAATATATCGAAAACAGTCCACTACATGGTACAAACCAAAAAAACTGACAGGGTTATTCAATAAAAGTTCTTATTGTTAAAAATGGTGCTACTTTTGCCCCAACCAATCAGATGTTAGCTTTCAAACGTTAAATAAGATCTGATTGGTTGAGGCAAAATTAGCACCTTAACCGACTTTGTATAGAAATATATTCAAAAAAAGAAATCGCACACCTTTATTTGTCAGTCCTTGGGGTGCTATCTCATGGAGCCAAGTACCACTTCCATGGCGATATAATACTTCCGAAACAAAAAGTGCCACAGGCGCACACCGTCTGGTGGAATAAACTGCTTTATTGTGATATTGCCCACTCTATTGCCCACTATCTTGTCAGGAGGGCAAAGGAACACCCGAGACGTTGTTTGAGAGTGGGCAATATCTCAATAAGGTAATTTATCTCACCAGACGATTATGTGCCCCTGGGATTTTTTTGTTTCTGAAACCGACTTTTGTCTTTCACACCGAAAATTATCGGCAATACTCCAAGCTGATTAACCTAAAATTTTTTTGCGTCGGCCAATCAACCCAAAATATCGAACTGTGTGTACACAGCCTTAAATGCAAAAAAAAAAAGTGAAATAGATATAGTTTAGGTAAAGTTTGTTAAAATTTTGAAAACATCTATTGGTGCTTATTCATAGGCTCAGCAGGGCCATTAAATGTTCATTAGATGTAAATGGCCCGGTTGTGGCTTGTTCCAGTACATGGGCCATGGATTTCTAGGATAATCAAGTGCTCAGGACATAAATCATTTTATATTTGTTTGTGTTGAAAGATTTTGAAAGGTTGTCATTGACGACAACAACAAAAGTGAAAACAAAAGAAACTGTTTAAATGTTGTCTTAATTTAGAGAACCTGGTTCCTAAACCCACACAACGGCATTTCTCAATGTTAATCTGTTAAAGGGGAAACAAAGGTTAAAAAGCACTTTAAAACAATGTAACAAATGCAAATTTGCTTCCTTTTCCATAGGTGTCCCCAGAGGCTAGTTCTATCAGATCCATTTAAATAAACAAGTGGTTGTGGAGGCATGGTGAGCTGAAAGAAAACACTGGTTTCCTCAATGCACAAAGTGAGCATTTTAGAAGGTGCTATGTTCGTGTGTTACTACTAAGATGGTGGTTTGGACCCACCAAATGTAAACACAGTTTGTATATTTAAAGAAGGTGAAATGGCCTTTAGTATTAGACGTTTATTCACAACCACCTGTGTTTTTCTGTTACTCTGCAGGAAACTGAATTACTGGTAGATATTCACATTTTTAGTGTTAGTTGAAGGGAAATGTCTTCTATTTTAGGGCTTGTCCACACAAGGTCCATTTTTGGGGCACTTTTCTGAACAGACCATTTTAGAAAACGCAGGACACATAGAATGCAATAGTACTGTTCACACTATTCCGTTCCAGCCTGTTGCATGCATTTCTGTCTGTTAATGCGTCATATAAATAAATGGAAAACGCATTGCTCAAAAACGGGCAGAAATGCACAGAAAAACACACTGTACATTTCTGTCTTTCTGTCGGTTCCTAGTGTGAACAAGCCCTTAAAAGGATACCTGTGTCACAAGGAAAGATCTGTTTGTGAACAGAAACCTTTATAGAGGGCGTTGTAAAGCCCTTCATTTCATTTTGTACTTTCTATAATTATTCTGGAAGGAAAAAGATGCAATTCGAGTAAGATTTAAAATAGTTAAACCATCTTTGCTGTCTAATTGGCACTTTCTGCCTGTATAATGTGCGTAGTTACCGTCTATGCTGCTGACTGTAAATAAAGACTGGATTGGAAGGAGCCCTAGGCAGTACGGGATTTGTTTCTTTGCTGTTGTCATGGAATACAGTGTTGGGAAACTTTAATGCTAGTGTTTGTGTTTATAATGTGCCGTGGTAGACAGGTCAATTCTGGGCCATGTGATATTATTTGTTTTTCAATTCAGTGGATTCACTCGTGTTGGAAAGAATTTTTAATTCTGCTTTTGAATTACCGATATTCCCAAAACCAGATCTAGTGTTCGGTATATGAATAGTAGTCAGTCAGTCAGGATTAGCGTCTGCGACAATATAATGGGAGGAAATTCCTGTTATGTGGTCACTGGTTTACCCTGAAGCCTGGCACACACCGATATTCCTACCATCAGATCTAATGTTTGGTGTATTATCAGTTGTTGTCATGGAACACCTCTCTGATTTCTGCATTATATTAAATATAAACTTTAATATGGATGTATTTTGCTGGAGGTGCACAGCGACTGTTAAGTTTGTTGGAGAAGAATTTTTGTTTTTTTTGACATCAATGAAAACCCCAGAGAAATTATTAGCTAGAAGATTTCTAAGCCCCTTTAAGCATGTACGGTTTGGAAATCAGCTGCTTGAGTTATTCCCAAGTCTTCAAAGTTGTCCTAACCCTGCTCTATACATGGATCATGCTACATCTGATAACTCATCAGGTGACTGCGTCTCTCCAGCATTAGAACGTAACAAGAGATGATTGCAGCATTGAAGGGAAAAATTCTTTGATATTCAGTTGCTGCTAATCTCTATTTTGCAGCTTGTCACGACTTACATTCTTTGGATCCCTAGAATTCATTGTCCTCTATTGTATTTATTTACGTTTTATTAGTTTGCAATGGTGGAAACGGCAATTAGCCTACAGATTACCTTGTACATGTATCCGTACATAGTATTAAAATGCGTGCAAGCACTTGTTTAAGGTATCGGATGTGTAACAGTAATGAGATGATGTGTGTATTTGAATCAATAAAATTGTATTAAAGAAATTTGAGCATCCCCTTTAAAAACATCATCCTGGCCGATATAACCTCTGTACCACTCAACATTGCAATTGATTCGGCATGAAATCAACCAAGTCTGAAACATGTTGTGTGCAATAAACAGATAGCAATTTTATAATAGAGTTGTGTGAAGTCCTTGAGAGGTACGTCAATTTTACCTATTCTACAGTATTAGTCAACTTACCTCTGAACGTTCTGACATATGCCTGGTATGATCATATTGCGAGCAATATGATGCCCTTAATGTCGATGGCATATAATGATCTGTGAAATGTTGAAGGTGTGTCAGCAGGCAGGTGTCTGCTTTGAACAAAACAAAAAGTTGTAATTGCGCTGTTTATTATTATAAAAATTGATTGTGTGATTTAGGAGCAATCCTGTATAAGTTGGTGAATGCAACAGATATCTAGAAATAACACAACATAGATAAATGAGCCCTGGGACTTTTCTGGATTTTCATGTGGATATTTGTATATCTCTAAACAAGGCCAAGCAGTCTGAAAACAAATCAATTTTCACTAAGTAATACAAGTAAAAAGTTATTGTAATTTAGGGAGAGGACAGTTTTATTACCGTATATAGTAGAGTATAAACCCACCCGAGTATAAACCTATTGTTATCTAAAAAATAATAAAAGTGACTGACTCAAGTATGAACCGAGGGTAGAAATTATGACCACTACTGCCTTCTGATTCTGTGTTGTTTTTAGGCTTTTAAATGGACAGTACAGTAGTATGGCTATTACTGTATGGGAATTCTACTGTCCATTTAAAGGGCAAGTAAAGCCTCAAAACAATACAGAATCGAAAGGCAACAAAAGATACTATTCTCCTTCTGATTCTATGTTGTTTTGAGGCTTTATTTGCCCTTTAAATGGACAGCAGATTTCCCATACAGCAATAGCCATACTGGATATGGCTATTACTGTATGAGAATTCTGCTGTCCATTTAAAAGACATTCCTTGGCACTCCAGATGTTTAGGAAACTACAACTCCCAGCATACTTTAGTAGCTGTGAGTTGTAGTTTCCAAACATCTGCACCCTCCCACCCAGTTCAGTGGTTATCTTCTCGGGGAATCCTTATGTGGGCATTCTTATATGTGCATCCTCCTGTGGGCATCCTTCAGCTACCGTTAACTGCAAATTCAGAAACTAACTTAAGAAATCCGGCAGCCACTCGCTTGCTCCCTGTCCTGACGGGCCGGCTTACGTCACTACTTGGCACCGGGCAGTGACGTCAGCCGGCGCAAGGAGTGAGCGAGCGTCATCCAATCGTGTGATTAGCTAAGGCATCGCGCCTAAGCCAATCAAACAAGCGGATACCGGTCAAGCTCTTCCTGCTTGATTTCCATGCTCGGAAAGACACGGAAGTTAAGCAGAAGGCATCGGTAGAACAAAGGCTGAAGTACATTTGTGGGGACCTTGCGAGGTCAAGGTTTATAGCCATTTACAGCCACCTACTAAAATTTAGTTTGGGGGGTGGACATACCCTTTAAATTATTAATGTTTACCGAGTGCTCCTATTTTCCCCCTCCCTCTCTTACTCACTGCCTTTTTGTAGTGTCTGAGAAGTTCTGCACAGCCTCACCATGGACACCGCTCTCCTTACACATCCCGCCGTCTCTTCCCCTTTTTTCTTTTCTCTGCTACCGTATATACTAGAGTATAAGCCAAGGTTTTTCTGGCTTTAAAAATAGCCTGAAAACCCGACCTCAGCTTATACTCGGGTCAGTAAGGTATTGTAAAATTTGTTGGGCAAGCGACATCAAATTGCATGTCTGTTCTAGCCTTTAGCCATGTAGATAGCTGCCAGAGAGATCATAGACTCAAATCAGCCCTTTTGTAAAAATAGCAACCCTAACAGGTAAAAGTCCCTGTTTACTGACTGTATATTATAATGCATTTTCGGTGTGATGCTATCCCATTATGTGCTAACTTTACAATTAATGGGTTCCTTAACCCGTCTTAAAAATGTATATATAACGTATCTATTCATACCCAGCATATCATTTTATTCTTGTATTTGTGTTTTATTTCTTTAAAGCAGATGTTTCTGAACAGCTAGTTTGGAATTGTTGGCAGTGCACTCTTCCTTCAGTGATGATTTGGCAGACATTATTTTAGTGAATGTTATGCACAACTGCAAGTAATTTACAGCAAGACTGTTGGTCTGTATCACATTACGAATTCTATATTACTAAAGTATTTACTGATATTGTGAAATACTTAATTTTCACCCTCAATCCCCAAAACTGTCTGTCCAAACTAGGTGCATTTTTTGGCACTTAAGGCATTTAAGTTTCTGCAGTAAGTTGCTGTGAGCGTGGTGAGTTTCTGTATGTGCAGCCACCTTACACCCAGCTAGCTGTGTTTTGTATAAATAGAATCACCATTGAACTTTGATTTAATTTCTCAGTATTTGGACTGACCCTTGAACATAACATAATTACTTTTTTCCAACACATTTTGTATATGTTTAAGCACGAATGGACTCAATTTGTGATTTTTTTCTCTCTGATAAAACAACAAAGTAGGCTCAATGTCCACAGTCTTTCTTGGAACTGTAAGTTAACCATTAATGGTACCAGCAATCATATGAATGTATTGGAATTTTTTCTCTCGGTGACCAGAATCTTGGCAGCTTGTTCCAAAAGTGAGCTGGGCTGTTACTTCTATGTCGATTTAAACCCACATCATGTGTGTTTATACCTTATTGAATCCCCACAAAAAAATAGGTTTTCATAATAGATTCCATTTATTTGTTTCTACTGGTTTGCTTAAAGGAGAACTAAAGTGCAACTATAATTAAAAACAAAAAATGCTAAAATTAGTTCATGGAGCCGGGAGATTCGGCCAGGCTTGCTCTGTGCTTCAGCACTATCTTTAATACAGGAAATCACAGGACGCTAACCTGGCAAAAACTGTACATGCTGGCTCTCCTCAACAAAATGATGGTGGGAAGTAGAAACAAGCAATCCTACCTCCCTTCCCTAGATACTTTTTTCATTTCTACATTGGAGTGAAGGTCATTGTTATCATACTAATTAGTTCATTCAAAATGCATAAAATAAACCTTCTAGGCAATGCATTGGCCCATAGCTGGTTTCTGGTGTAGATTTTATACTATATTGTCATATCTTGGAAATTACAGATAAAATAGTAAAATAGTAACAGTAATTGAGGTTGAATAAAGACATACATCCATCAAGTCCAACCTATTCACCCTCTTTTTTTTAATTTATTTATTTTTTAACCCTACCTAACAGTTGATCCAGAGAAAGGCAAAAAATCCCAGCTAAAAGGTCGGGGAATTCCTTCCTGACTCCAAACGGCAATCGGAAAGTATCCCTGGATCAACCAGATCTATATGTATTAATACCAGTGATTCTCAATATTTTTTAGTTTTAGAAACATATCCAGGCCATTTTTTAAAGCTATTCAATGAACTTGCCATTACCACATCTGCTGGAAGACAGTTCCACAGTTTCACTGTTCTCACTGTAAAGGAACCTTTCCTAACCTGAAGATGAAACTTCTTTTCTTCCAACCTTAAAGGATGTCCACGAGTTCTCTGATATCACCTATTAGTGAACAATGCACCAGAGAGTTCATTGTATGGGCCATTAATATATTTGTATAAGGTTTTTATGTCCCCATGCAAACCTCGCTTCTCCAATGTAAACAGCCCTAACTTGTCTAATCTGCCTGCATATTCAAGCCCCTCCATTCCCCTTATTAATTTAGTTGCCCTTCTCTGAACTGCTTCCATTTCCAAAATGTCCCTTTTGTATATGGGATTCCAAATCTGCACTGCATATTCCAGAGCCTGAACTGTACCAGAAGGGATAGATAAAATCAAATGGCTGAGCTGTCCGCAGATCATAAAACTAATCATGATAAATACAGGGACTGGTTAGAATAAATAACAGCTTTCTGTTTATTGTACTTGCGCACATGTGTGGTGCCGGTGTGGCTCCATTCTACAGGAAAAAGCTCAGTCTCTACATGTATTACACATATAAGTAATTGGTTGCGTTGGCTGCCATCAAAATTTTCTTGCTTCTGTTCTAGACAATTTTCTGGATTTCTGTACCAACTTCCCACCCTTGTATAGGAGCCCAGAACCATGTAGTTTCTCTGATAGTATGCAGTTTTTCTTGTTAACCTTAAAGTGATTGTGAAGCCCTGCTAAAAAGATCTGAACTTTCAGAATGTGCCTGTGAGTAGAGAATGTCCGTGTTCCAGAGCAATGTTTGGTGGCAGTGTCTTGCTATCTATTTGTGGAAAATTATCCATGTGCTATAACTAATGGGACCAGCTCCACTACAGTGGTTTGCAAAAGTATTCGTCCCCCTTGAAGTTTTCCACATTTTGTCACATTACTGCCACAAACAAGATACAATTTTATTGGAATTCCACGTGAAAGACCAATACAAAGTGGTGTACACGTGAGAAGTGGAACGAAAATCATACATGATTCCAAACATTTTTAACAAATCAATAACTGTAAAGTGGGGTGTGTGTAATTATTCAGCCCCCTGAGTCTATACTTTGTAGAACCACCTTTTGCTGCAATTACAGCTGCCAGTCTTTTAGGGTCTCTACCAGCTTTGCACATCTAGAGACTGAAATCCTTGCCCATTCTTCTTTGCAAAACAGCTCCAGCTCAGTCAGATTAGATGGACAGCGTTTGTGAACAGCAGTTTTCAGATCTTGCTACAGATACTCGATTGGATTTAGATCTGGATATGTTTTGTTTTAAACCATTCCATTGTTGCCCTGGCTTTATGTTTAGAATCGTTGTCCTGCTGGAAGGTGAACCTCCGCCCCAGTCTCAAGTCTTTTCCTGACTCCAAGAGGTTTTATTCCGAGATTGCCCTGTATTTGGCTCCATCCATCTTCCCATCAACTCTGACCAGCTTCCCTGTCCCTGCTGAAGAGAAGCACCCAGAGCATGATGCTGCCACCACCATATTTGACAGTTGGGATGGTGTGTTGTGAGTGATGTGCAGTGTTAGTTTTTCGCCGCACATAGCGTTTTGCATTTTGCCCAAAAAGTTCCATTTTGGTCTCATCTGACCAGAGCACCTTCTTCCACATGTTTGCTGTGTCCCCCACATGGCTTGTGGCAAACTGCAAACGGGACTTCTTATGCTTTTCTGTTAACAATGGCTTTCTTCTTGCCACTCTTCCATAAAGGGCAACTTTGTGCAGTGCACGACTAATAGTTGTCCTATAGACAGATTCCCCCACCTGAGCTGTAGATCTCTGCAGCTCGTCCAGAGTCACCATGAGCCTCTTGACTGCATTTCTGACCAGCGTTCGGCCAGTGAGTTTAGGTGGACGGCCTTGTCTTTTGTAGGTTTACAGTTGTGCCATACTCCTTCCATTTCTGAGTGATCGCTTGAACAGTGCTCCGTGGGATGTTCATGGCTTTGGAAATCTTTTTGTAGCCTAAGCCTGCTTTAAATTTCTCAACAACTTTATCCCTGACCTGTGTGGTGTGTTCTTTGGACTTCATGGGGTTGTTGCTCCCAAGATTCTCTTAGACAACCTCTGAAGCCATCACAGAGCAGCTGTATTTGTACTGACATTAGATTACACACAGGTGCACTCTATTTAGTCATTAGCACTCATCCGGCAATGTCTATGGGCAACTGACTGCACTCAGACCAAAGGGGACTGAATAATTACGCACACCCCACTTTGCAGTTATTGATTTGTTAAAAATGTTTGGAATCATGTATGATTTACGTTCCACTTCTCACGTGTACACCACTTTGTATTGGTCTTTCACATGGAATTCCAATAAAATTGATTCATGTTTGTGGCAGTAATGTGACAAAATGTGAAAAATACTTTTGCAAACCACTGTATATGCCATTTCTCAGTCACTGACACACTTGTTTCCCGTTTTTGTGCTAATAAAATGGGTTTACAAACTAATAGTAGGGATAGGAAATGCACCATGTTGTGAAAAGTGCATGGGGATGCATTAATAATGTAGGTGTTTCCTGTGCTGTTCAGTGGGGCCTCAGCCTTAGGGCATATTTACAAGGGCAGATCTTTAATTGTTATTGCTCAGTTTACACAATAAGCTAATTTTAGGCTCAAATTAACCCCAAATACTATAAAGGCGAGTCCCGACCCGCGACGCACGGTGTGTACGAATGAACGTTTTGGCCAATAATCAGCTCATGTGTAGGCGCTTTATCGGGCGAAACGGTTGTTCGTTCAGGGATCAGCCAAGTCGGTCATTAAACGATCTCTGAACGAACGACCGTTTCAGCCGATACGCGCCCCCAAAGGGGAAACGTTTGTTCGTACACATCGTGCGTCGCGGGTTGGGACCCGCGATCGCACGTGTGTACGAGCCTTTACTCATCTCTACAATGCCCAACATTCCCTGGCTACCCTCTGCTGTTGCAGTGCTCACAGTAGAATACTGGAAGTTGTAGTTTTCAAACATCTGGAGGGGTATGGTTGCTTAAAGGAACACACCATGCAATATTTTGGTCCGATTGACAAATAGTTCATTGTATCGGTTGATTGGGGCGAAATAATTATATGGCTAGCTACACACCATACAATAATTTGGCCCAACCGACATTTCAGTGTTTCGGTCGGTCTGCCCAAAATATTGGATGTGTTTTGTGGCCGGACATGACCATTATTGGTTCGTTCATCCGAATCGGCCGAACAGATGATTGGACGCATCGTAAAATCAGAACCGATCATGTGATCCTCTATGCACCACACGATCGGTCGCGGCTAACTGTTGGATGTGGCTACATTTGCCATGACCGACAGTTCCTCCTCCTGGCCGACCAGTCGGAAGTGCCGAACGGTTGGTCAGGAGGAAGGATTGTATGGTATGTTTTCGGACCCGACCAAATTTTCGTTCGTCCAAATCAGACAGATGCACAATTGGACAGGTCAGAAAACCACGGCCGATCGTGCGGTCCTCTATGGACCGCTGTGACTGACAGTCCTCCCTCCTGGCCGACCGGTTGGAAGAGCCCAAACGGTCCATCGGAGAAAAAGTTGGATGGTGTGTACCATGCTTAAAGCAAAAATTTTTTCATTTGAGAATTTGCATCCAACCCACTTACTTTTATATTGTCTTGCTAAATGGCTCGTTTTACCATCATTTGCAATGAGTAATCTCAACAGAATACAAAGGGGGTAGCGTTTGTGACATTGGAGAGGTGTAGTGGTATCAGATGATATCTTGGAACATTCATAATCTAAAAGGAAGTCTGTCATTGTGCAAACTATGTCTCATAATGATTGAACTTCAGATTACTTCCTTATCTGCTGAAGTTGTGTGATTCCTGTGAGACAAATAGGTGTGTAAGCGGACACACCACAGAGATAGACACCATTGAATATTCAGCCACACTAGACAACCTCTTGATTACTTCCTTATCTAGTCTGCGATCATTCAGCCCGAATTTCCATATACAATTGATAACACCCCATTTATTCACATGCCAGACCTACTGACCTGTTGGAATTCCCATATGATTTCCTGATATAGAAATCTCTTTTTGCAGTGAATGAGCTAAAATAGAAATGTAACTGGAGCAGACTAGGTAAGGTCTAGAGTCCCTTGTTAGTGTAGGTTTTGTTTATCAGTCAACATCTGTAATTCAAACAACCACTTAACCTCAGACAGAACAATAAAACAGGAAATCTCACCTTTTACTTGGAGGATATAAAATGATAAAAGCCTCCTTCGCCCATTTGTATTGATGTGGGGGTGATAGTCATGAGTCATATTGAGGAAGGGGTAGATGATAATCATGGGTCATATTGATGTAGTGGTGATAGATGTGGATCATATTGATGGGGGTGGGTGAATGATAATCATGGGTCATGTTGAGGTGTGGGTGATAATCATGGGTCACATGGATGTGGGGGTGATAGACGTGGGATACATTGAGGTGGGGGTGATAGACATGGGTTACATTAAGGGGGCAGAGATGAAAATAACCTTTAAGCTGGGTACACTTGCCAGATTTATGAAAGATGAAAATCATGATACACACAGTCCTGAGCGTTTTCCCTGTACACAGCATATACACAGCCTAGGGAGAACATTTTCCCTCTTTCCCGAATGAGCGCTCGGGTGACCCGAACGTTCGGCGGCTGTACGGCATCTAGGTACACACAGTACCAACAAAGCCCCGATACAGTCTGATCCGAAGGTATCTGGGCTTTATCACCGTACTGTGTGTACCTAGCTTATTAGAGAGATTTTGTTATTTAGCACATCATTAATTATTGTTATCTTTCAACTGCATCTTTATGTTTAAATGTGTTTACCTAAGAAATGGAGAATCCCCTTTATTTTATCCTATGTAAATGGCTGAATAATGCAGAAATAACTTGCATTACTGTAGTTTATAAATTGTTAGAATACTGACCACACTGCAGTGTTTGTACTGAACTAGCTGTAGTGTGTAATGAGTCAGATCTTGTAGCCTCCAGACCTTTACTAATAGGATAAGAAATCACTTCCAAATTAGGCAATTCTTTATTATTTTTTTTATGATTACTGTGCCACTGACATACCCATGTAGAACCTTATATGACTGTACAAAGAGGTTACTGGATCTAAAGCTGGGTACACACACTAACGATAAAGCCCCGATACCGTCGGATCCGACGGTATCGGGGCTTTATCGTTATGTGTGTACGCTCGTTTCCCCGAACGAGCGCGCGGCCGCCAAATGATCGGGTCGGCCGAACGCTCGTTTGGGAAAGGCCGATGGAAACACACAGTCCCGAGCATTCTCCTTATGAAGTTCATAGGGAGAACGCTCGGGACTGTGTGTATGCAGATCTTTGAAAGATGGCAGACAGGATCTTGTCTGTCATCTTTCAGAAATCTGTGCTGTGTGTACCTAGCTTAACACTAGGCATACAACCTTAGAATTTTCAATTGTAAATAGCCAGGCAACCATTTTTTTTAAATTTATGGAGATTAACAATCAACAGGGTTTGTGAGAGTTTGCTAGAGGTTCCACAAGCAAAAATGTCGGGGGCTGTACAGATCCACCCTTGTGATGAATAAGGGCACCTTTTGTACATGTTTTTTTTATGTCTATTATATTTGGATGTTTTCTTAATTTTTATGGTTGAGAGAGAAAAAGATTGATAAAAATATACAAAAATCATTTTAATATATGTGATGTGAAAAACATTTTAAAGGTTCTGCATGTGTAGATATGGTTGGGAAACGCTTCTAATCACACACGCATACATCCTATCGGAATGACCTTATGATTGTGTGGGAAACTGAGTAACCAGAGGAATCCCTCGCAAGCACAGGAAGAACATTGACATTTCTTTCTAATGTATCCAAGGGGGAATTAAATGGACAATTATTATCAATCCAACCAACCCCCTCACTTGCCTAAACCACTAGGTCCTCACACCTTGGTTCTCTCAGCCAAGTCTGGCCAGTGTCTCCCTGACTCTAGGACTGTTCCGTGATCTGGCGAATGTGAAGAATGGGGTCTCCTCACTCACCAATCGGGGAACTGTCCCAGACAGAGTATGATAGACAAGTCTTTGACAGCTCCTTATGGAACGTATTAAAGACCAAGCAGTTAAGATATCCTGCAAAGATGAGCCGTGCTTAAAAGGTCAATTATACAAAAACTAAAGGCTCATACACACGTGTTCACGGGGGCCAACCTGCAATGCACAATGTGTATGAGTGCCGTGTATGGGCACTTTGTCAGCTGAAACGGACATTTGGTCTGTGCTCGTTGACCGACTGGGCGGATCATCAACCAAACCCGCCCAAACGTCTGTTTCACCCGACACATAGTGCATCGCGGGGAGGCCCCTACAATCCCACATGTATTTGTGTATAATTGACCTTTAAACCAGGGCTCGTATTTGCAACATATCATTGCTAACCACTGAGTTACATATTCATAATGTAGAGCTCTGCACAGTAAAACCAACGTAAATACTTTGTCTTTGCAGGAAACTCTGCTTACCAATAATGTGTCTCTTAATGGGAATGTCCACCCCTCATGATAAATTGTATAATAGTAAACCCGCCCCCCCCCCCCAAAAAAAAAACAACCCAAAACCCAAATCTGCAATATCTAGAAAGCTGAGACTAGTTTAACCTGAAATGCTGCCAGATGTTCTCTCTTTCTGCTTCCTGGTTCTTCCAGTTAGCAGCTGTCAGTCATGGATGTAACATCACAGCCAATGACTGAATGCCATTACCCTAGCCGCCTCCTCTGTAAGAGAGAAGGTGGAAACCATTTGAAAAGCAGAGGGAAGGGGTAAAATAACATTTTGCTTCTTAATAGATTATAGCCCTACGTCTGTTTTTGACTATATGTAATTTTTCATTTGTGGGGGAACATGTGTTGCACATTCAGCTTTTTTTTTGTAGGACCTAATGCGTATAGGTCTGTCTATTAGTTTTAAAGAAGGTGGAGATGTTCATGTTGGTAATGTTTTTTTTTTAATTTCTTTTTTAGATTTAATTCAGTGCACCAATGAAATGAATGTAAACATCCCACAACTGGCTGACACTTTATTTGAAAGAACAACCAACAGTAGCTGGGTGGTGGTCTTCAAGTCTCTAATAACCACCCACCATCTGATGGTGTACGGGAATGAGGTCAGTATGAGACTGTTTTTGTTTTAGTCCCACATTCTCTGTATATGGCTAGGTTTACCTTGTCCAGCCCTGGGCTAAAGTGACTGGGAATCACTGGTTTCCTGTAAGTAGTGGTGTCTAGTAGTGGTGAGGCCATGCACAGAACAGTCATTTCATTGTTTTGTTCCAATCAAAGTTTAAAAAGCTGGTTGAACTTCCCACCTTGTGATTTCCGTTTATTTTTCGATCAGCTGTTTTGCAATATCGAGCAATCGATTGAAAAACATCATTCATTGTAAATGAAAGGAAGGGTTATAGCATGGATATGGTTTTGCTGCTAAATTGGTTTTGTGGTAGACATTTTTGGTTATGTACAACTGCTACAATATTTCAGACTGATGCGACTGAAACTTTGGCAGTAATTCTTGGATGTAAGTTTGATCGGACAGGCCGGTAAAGTTTGCCCAATTGTGCGGACTTCAATGATTGGCCATGCCAAAGTAATGGCCATGGCTTTTTTCCATTCTCCCAGTGATATATTAACCGAGTCGTTTGTGTCCGATGGTTTAATATATCTACCTGTGTGTACCCAGCCTAAAGGATTTTTTACAGATGTTTTGCCCATTGGTACATGTCCATCTTCCTTTCCAGCTTCCTATATATAATTTAAGATGACGCTGGATGAATATTTTGCCTCTAATACATTTTGCTGGTACAATTTTGTGATATTTGCCAAGCAGTTCCTGTCCTCTCAAGTAGTAAAAAAAGAACGTTTTCTCGTGGATATTGTAACTTTGTGCCATTTGAATGTGTTACTGCAACGTGGATTAGGGTGAGGATTAAATGACAACTATACTGTAAAAATATTTTTTATAATGAGACAGGGAAGTAGGATAGATTATTCCTACCTCCAAAAATTGTTTTGTTGAGGACCTACAACACGTCTTCATCTGCCAGGTTAGTGCCCCGGGCCTTCCTGGATTAAAGATAGAGCTGAAGCAGTTTTCTTTGTGCTACCCCTCCTCATAGAAATTATATTGGGAGATAGAAAGTACCAATCCTACCTCCCTGCCCAAGGTACTTTTCATTTAAACTGTTAATTGAAAAAACTTAATATGCGCTATAGTTCTCCTTTAAGCACTGCAATGAAGGGCACTCAACTGCCGAAGCACTTTGGGGAACCAATCGGAGGTGTAGCGAACGGTGTAGAGCAATAGGCCAAACACTGACCCTTCTGTTTAGTTTCCATGCATAGTTACCTTAGTATATTGTGGACCTTTATAGTCTATTCATTGTCCTCATATTAGCCAGGCAAACCCTAGTGCTCCCTCCATTTACACCTTCCTACATTGGTGGAATATGATATCTATTGAATCATTAGGAGGTTACAATGTTTTCCTGCTAATAACCTTATGTTCTCTTTCCATCCTCCAGCGGTTTATCCAGTACCTTGCCTCACGGAACACATTGTTCAATCTGAGCAACTTCTTGGACAAAAGTGGACTACAAGGTAACATGGGTTGGTTGTTTAGCTCCAGACCACTGCATGTGTAATTTTGGGAACTGTTGTGTAAATGTAGTCATGTTAGGAATGATAGATATTAGTTATGGGAATTATCAGTATGAGTTTGTAGTTTATATTGTAATAAAGCACGAGAGTAAAGACTTGTGTTTGGTGCAAACAAAAACCTACATATAAAATGGAGCTCTGCTCTTGCTTTTCAGCTCTTATACTGTGTCCCTCCCCTCCTTCCTATTGGTCGAGAACAGACAAAACTGCTGTTGTCATCATCCAACTACAACTCTGTAGCTGGTAATAGGTAAATCGCCCCCAAAACTGAAATAGTTAAAAAGCCAAGAGATGTAAGATTAACCTTTTTGGGAGGCAGAGGGAAGGGTGACAAACCATTATACTACATCTGGCAGCTTTCGAACAATTGGAGTTTGGGGGTGATTTACCTATATAATTATATAATTATTATTATATAATTATATAATTTTTTATTTGAGGGGCAATAATGATAGCAAGTGGCTATTTTATTCTGCTGATGTAAAGTGTTTACCACTTTATTGTAATGTTGGTTTTAATTATAATTTCTGTAAAGATCTATAAAGTGTAGATTTGACCTTCCTGCAGCTGCTGTGTTCTAACAGGTTCTCCTGGAATTCTATAACCTGTGCTTTCTTGTATGCATCTTTAAGTATTACTGTTACTTTAGGCTGGAGGTCTATAGCTCTCCTATTTCTTCCTTGTCCACACTTTTGGCACAATTATCTGGTGTGCCTGTTACAGATGTGGGGATTGGAATGATCACAATAGACATTCCATTAAACACAGTACTGTAGTTCTCTTTATTTTTACTTTACATGCAAATGTTCATTCATTTGGCTATGAATTCTAAAACCTAATCTACCTTTTCATTGTTGAGGCAGTGCTCTCAATGAGTTATTAATCGTAGGGGAACTACCTTAACCCTTGCATTGCTAGTGCGGTGCTTTCAATTAGTCATCAAATGGGAACTACATTAAGCCTTTCATTGTTGGGACAGGGCTCTCAATGATTCATTGTAGGGAAACTACATTAACCCTTTCATTTGTGGCGGTGTTCTCGGAGTCATCGTTGGGAACAAGATTAACCCTTTCATTGTTGGGACAGCGCTCACTGGTTCATCATGGGGAACTAGATTAACCCTGTCATTGTTGGGACAGTGCTCAGTGGTTCATCATGGGGAACTAGATTAACCCTTTCATTGTTGGGACAGCGCTCAGTGGTTCATCACGGGGAACTAGATTAACCCTTTCATTGTTGGGACAGTGCTCAGTGGTTCATCATGGGGAACTAGATTAACCCTTTCATTGTTGGGACAGCGCTCAGTGGTTCATCATGGGGAACTAGATTAACCCTTTCATTGTTGGGACAGTGCTCAGTGGTTCATCACGGGGAACTAGATTAACCCTTTCATTGTTGGGACAGCGCTCAGTGGTTCATCATGGGGAACTAGATTAACCCTTTCATTGTTGGGACAGTGCTCAGTGGTTCATCATGGGGAACTAGATTAACCCTGTCATTGTTGGGACAGTGCTCACTGGTTCATCACGGGGAACTAGATTAACCCTTTCATTGTTGGGACAGTGCTCACTGGTTCATCATGGGAACTAGATTACCCTTTCATTGTTGGACAGCGCTCAGTGGTTCATCATGGGGAACTAGATTAACCCTTTCATTGTTGGGACAGTGCTCACTGGTTCATCACGGGGAACTAGATTAACCTTTCATTGTGGGGGACAGGCTCAGGGTCATCATGGGGAACTAGATTAACCCTTTCATTGTTGGGACAGTGCTCAGTGGTTCATCATGGGGAACTAGATTAACCCTGTCATTGTTGGGACAGTGCTCACTGGTTCATCACGGGGAACTAGATTAACCCTTTCATTGTTGGGACAGTGCTCCTGGTTCATCACGGGAACTGATTAACCCTTTCATTGTTGGGACAGCTCAGTGGTTCATCATGGGGAACTAGATTAACCCTGTCATTGTTGGGACAGTGCTCAGTGGTTCATCACGGGGAACTAGATTAACCCTTTCATTGTTGGGACAGTGCTCTCGGTGAGTTATCGTAGGGGAACAACATTAACCCTTTCATTGTTTGTGTGGTGCTCAAAGGGGAACTAGACATGTCTCATTTAAAGATACGTCCTTATTGCTCATAATATAAAAAATTGTTTTTTTTCCTGACTGTTGTTTCTTCTTCAAAATGATGAAGAAGGTACAGTAACCATAAGGTCTATGTTTCCTATAGGATATGACATGTCCACATTCATTAGGCGCTATAGTCGGTATTTGAATGAAAAGGCAGTTTCATACAGACAAGTTGCATTCGATTTTACCAAAGTAAAAAGAGGGTAAGTGTGTTTTCTGCTTTCTATCTTTCTCCTTGAATTTTATGGAAGGTTACCTTTGATTTAAAGGATAAATATAGACGGAATTACTTATTTATATCCTATTTAAAAACATAATCAAAAATGCCTTCCAGACTGAGGGTCATACATGGACAGACCATGTTATTGGGTGGCCTGCAGGAGCGTGTTAAGGTCGAGGTGTAGACTTCTCAATAGATTTATTATGTTCATTTAATGTAAAGTAGGCAGGATATAATAAAGTTATATGGTTTGTTGTGGCCCAAAATATTTCTTAATTCAAAACGACATTTATATAAATTGGAGCGTCTGTGTTGGTTCATGTTCATGCCCAACTCTAACTAAGATAAGGCAGCAATTCAAAGTTTCTGACTGTGCAGGGGAACTTCATCCCACCATGTACTGGCTCCCCTGCCAGCCTATGTATGTTCCTGTTAGGGAGGAGGGGCATAGTCAACATTCCCCCCCACGGCATTTTGAAGGTTTTTAATTTTTTTTGCTTTACTTCTTTAAGAAATTGAATATGGTGTTTCAATCCTAGTTATTTATTAAAATCCTGACATTGATTCCATTAGCGTTGTCGTGGTGTAATCGGTCCAGTTAATCCGTTGGCTAATTTACTAAACGTTGGCAGCAGTCCCACAGATATAACAGAGGAACAGTTTGTATGGGGGAATTAGCTATTTGATGTTCACAGTAGGGATACGGGTTATACCAGGGGCAGATTCTGGTCTGGAAATCCTGGTCATTAACAGATATTGCAGGAGGAGGCTGTAGAGGAGACAGCTATGGCTTCTGTCCTTCTGCCAGGGCTGCTGTGTCCCTATCCTAGGGCTTGGTACATACAAGCAGATATTTTGGGCCATCTGAACAATATTTATGCATTTCGGTCTGTTGCCCCAATATATATCGGATTTAAATATTTCTCTGCAGGTGACCTTAATTTCAGGCGAAAGTACAATTGGACATGCCAATAAATAACGCACCCTGTCTACCTGTAGGTGTCAACAATCAGCCGGGCAGGCCAAAAAATTTATGTGCACCTAGCCTTATACAAGGGCTGCTATCTTAAGCTACAAGGTGGTTGTCATCTTGGATACCCAACGAACATGGGGTTGACAATCGCCCATGTGTATTGGTTTGGTGTGAGACTTCACACATGACCAGTGTCAAACTAGCGTCCAAATGAATGTCCAAATTGCAGGAAAATCACAATTTATTGATCCACTTGGACAGACCACCACCAAAACCTGACTGACCGCCCATACACTTCTGTTGCGTAATATTAGGAGATGCGAGTAATCTCCACATGGATTATAGATTTGTTTTATTTTATATTTTAGAGTTTAGTGACCCTTTAAATCTGTTGTAACAGACATGCTCAATGTGTTGCCCCTAGGGACAGTAAAAAGCTGTCCAATTAGCTTTGTTATATTTCCTTGCGGATGAGTAGTGAAAATCAAAGGGAAAGTATCAGCAAAAATGCTTTAGTTACAATTGTACCAACTGTATTTGGTTAGGGAACACTTAAGCCTCATTTTTGGCAGATAAACAGCCAAAGGCCTGACTGATTTGGCCAACATTCTAATGTGTATAGTATAGTAGTCCCTGAAGGCGTTTTTGTGATCCGTCAACACGTAAGATAGTTGCCCAAGCTGTTTTGTCTGGGGTTTTTTTTGCAGCAGAAAATTACCTGTTATTACTATTACTACTATGATTATGATTATTATAATAATGGACACTCTGTTCAAAAACTTTAATTGTTATATCAACGTTTCGGTGCTGGATTCTGTACCTTCATCACAACTGATGAAGGTGCCGAATCCAGCACCGAAACGTTGATATGATATAACAGAATGCCCAGAATCTGGACTATTTTTATTACCTGGATGCACCTGGTGGAAAAACAGGAAGAGTGCACTGGGGGGCACAAAATATGTACTTATGATTATTATTATTACTACTACGATTATTATTACTACTACTACTACTATTATTACTACTACAATTATTATAATTATTATTACTACTGGGATTATTACTACGATTAGTATAATTATTATTACTACTACGATTATTATTGCTACAACTATTACTACTACTACTATTGGTAGTACTACTGCTTTTATTATGACTGCTATTATTATTATTGCTGCTACTATTACTGCTTTTATTATCACTACTACTACAGCTATTACTACTACTACTACTTCTATTACTACTTATAATTATTATTATTATTACTATGGTGCATGTATCTTTACAATAAATTGCCTTCCAATGGGAGGAAGTGCAGATTTTTTAATGTTTTATTTTTATTTTAGTGCTGACGGTGTAATGAGAACAATGAATACAGAGAAGCTATTAAAGACAATGCCCATTATACAGACCCAGATGGACGCCCTTCTTGATTTTAATGTAAGTATTGTTAAGACATGACATACGAGATGACAATTCATGGTCCCCAATGAACAAATGGATGAAAAAAAGCAACTTTGTCAATAAAAAAAGCTGTTTGGTGCTGTCCGTAAACCCTCCCCAGCCCACAGGGCTGCATTCACCTATTCATTCTGTAACGGAACTTGGCAGCTCTTGTTCTATATGTTGGGCTGTACGTTTGTTCCTTTATCCTTGATGAAGAGGAGCGAACGTCTGGGAGTTGGAAAGAACACACTGTAATATCTGCAGATGGGATGCAAATGAGATGATTCATAGATGGTCGTTTGTGTGACAGAGCAGGTGCCTTCTCAGCTTGTTAAAAAGGAAGGATTTATTTAGGAATTGATCAGGCCTTGTCTATTCTGGTACCGGCAGCTGAAGACTCTTGGGATATTAGGGGGGGTGAGGTTTGGAGTTAAACGTCCGGAAGGATGTAGGTTAGACGAATAAAAGACTAACTTAATGCTAACAGTAATTTCCACTGTCTGATAGAGATGGGGAAACAATCTTAATCACATTTTATTTATTTGAAAATCAGCAAAGCAAATAAGGGGAAGGAACTAGTATTATCTTTTTGGCCATTTATCTGAAGAATTAAAAAGTAATAAAGTTTCAATTGTATTTGATGTTTTGTAGATTATTTCTTACATGGCATGAAGCACAGTATTCAGTATTGTACAGTTTATTCACATCAGGTCTTAATTTAAGTGTTTAAACTCACACAAAGTGTATATTTTTTAGTATATCGTCTGTGCTTGGTAGATATTACCTTTACCATTTATGAATATAGTGGATAATGGACCCGCTACTGTAAATTATAAGGATATTACATAGGGGGTGCATTATCCATTATATCAATACAAGCAGCACACACCAGTCTTTTTGCAAGCAAACAAAAGTGTTTATTCAACATATTAGTGTAATGTTTCGGCGTCACATGACCTATGATGTCTGAAGGTGTCATGTGACACCGAAACATAACACTAATGTGTTGAATAAACACTTTTGTTTGTTTGCAAAAAGACTGGTGTGCGCTGCTTGTTTTGATATCCTGGATATATTGCTACTGGCTGTGGCATCGTAGCGGCACCCAGCAAGTGAACTATTTTTAAATGGTGGTGTGAGAGTTCCACTGTGCTTAGAGACAATAGGTGCTTGCAACCACTGAACCCCTCCAATAGATTTCACACTGGGACCCCCCTTCTCCCCCTTTTAACTCCATGTTAGTGTTCTGCAGTCCCCAGTCTTCAGACCAGGGCCAGAACAATCTCCACCACATGCACACACACACACCCTGCTGGCCTGCTTAACTCCCCTTTCCCAGACTGCACACAAGGCTGCTAAAATCTCCTTCTTTTCCTGCAACTTTGGTCGCCATTGCTTCCGCCACAGTTATGTATGGGAGGCACACCAGCCCAGTACAATCTTCGCCCCCCTTTTTATCCACTCCCCGCCCTTGTACACAAGGCCGGAACTGCTGCATCGGCCTCTGCTACCATCCCTGCAATTAAAGAAAAACAACTTCAGTGCTATAATCGGTGTGCTACTTCTACAGAGTATGTGGATTATAAGGGTATTAATTACACTGGGTTGACTAGAGATCTTCCTGCATGACATTTACACTTTTTGCTCACTCTAGGTGAATGCTAACGAACTAACGAATGGCGTCATTAATGCTGCCTTCATGCTTCTCTTCAAAGATGCCATAAGACTATTTGCTGCCTACAATGAAGGAATAATTAACCTACTGGGTAAATATAGTTATGCCATCCTTATTGTCTAATATGTTGTCTTATATGGTGGATACTGCAAATGATTTGTGTCCAAGCTGCAATCTGCTTACGGTTAATACGGTTTCTCCGTTTCATTGAACTATCTGGTTATTTCTTAGGCTAATGTGGCAATTAGAATCTTGGAGCTGGTAAATCTGATTGGTTCTACTTCCATTCTTCTTTTTTTTTTGTTCATTAAATATTTATTAAACAATATATTTTAAAAATATATCGATATTTGCGTAACCATTTTTTAACAATAACAAATATAACATGGTTCACTTTAACAATGCTTCAATATTGACATAGAATACACAGACATTGTGTAGAATTATTATATTATTATATTCTCTTAATACACATGTATTGAGAAAAACAAAAGTTAGTGGAAAAGGACAAAATCGTACCTGTGTTCAAATTCAAATTCGCTCTAGATCAGACCAGAGTATGGGGTCCGGGGGTTAGGCCTGCATATGAAACTACTGAGAGCTGCTTAGTAATTCCACCACTGGTATGTAGTGTGCTCACTTAATTCCAAATCAGGGCTATGGATTTGGAATCTGGTTTACTGAAAGGATAAACACTAAAGAGATGCAAATTTGTAGCAGAAGTGCATGTCATAAGCAACCAAATAGAAACATTATGGTTTTCAATATGTTTTGTCTGAGAAAAGGAATTTACATTTCTAAAAATATCGGTGTGTGAATACTGAACAACAAGTTTAAATTTTTTCCAGCTTTAGTAGAACTACGCAAGTGCCCCCTGGCGATTTTAGTCACCTGGTTCTGGTTTGTACAATACATAGTATTGGGTGGTATAAAACTTGTTTTATTTAAATACAAGATGGCAGCCATTGTTCATCTTTAAAGTAGAACTTGGGGCGAGCCTCACCCCCAGGGTTTGGTCTGAATCGGCTACGCCCCTCAATCTGTCGGTGGCAAGAGCTATTAAAAGACGTGATGAGCAGCACACCTTAGCAAGCAGAATGATAGATCGGAACGTGCAATCCTACCATCCCTACATATACCCTGTTAACAGCAAGGTTGTTTTCTGTCTCCAGAAAAGTATTTTGACATGAAGAAGAATCAGTGTAAAGAAGGCCTTGATATCTACAAGAAATTCCTTACACGAATGACCCGGATTTCAGAATTCTTAAAGGTAGCAGAGGTGAGTGCAGTCTTTTCATTTGTAACATTATCAGACTGAAGTGAGGCTTTAAATAATATGTTTCCCATATTGTTTTCTGTGCTTTGCAGCACCGAATATAATTTTTGCACACAAATCATATGGGAAAGTTTTTGATATAATGCATTCAGTTTTAGGACTGAGATTGCCCACTGCATTATGCTTATGACCAGTGCATAAAGATAGTGAGCTTAATATTACTGTGTCCAACAGTTACTTTGTTTACATGGTTGCAGCACTGCAGTCACTCTGTGAAGCACACACAGGCAGATTTCAAATCGAGTGCAAGTATGATTGGAAGAACCGCTCAAAGCCTTCCACCTTAAACCTCTGATCTTGACACAGATTTCCATTCTACTGAATATGAGGTTGGCGTAAAATTTTCTGCCTGTGCCGATCTTCCTTTTTACTGATAAACTGCTGTACATTTCCGTAATTTGCGAGATCCAATCAAATTTATCAGATCGCTCAAAATGTCGAACTGGAGAAAGGTGTTTTTTTGACCTATTGTGGATTGTTTTGCCATGTGTGGTAGTCAAGGTTGGTTCACAGAAGGTGGTTTATAGGGGGGTGGTCAGTAGAAAAGATGGATTAGGGTTTGCTACTATCTATAGTAGATCCAGATGTGACTGTAGAGTGGTAGTCTGGTTCTTGGTTGTATTAGCCCGTATGACACTTTACAGAATGTTAAGCAATATGAGAATTTGTAAAAAGGAAATGGTTCTACTCTGGACACTAAGCCCATGGGCACTCTGCTGCCTTATCCCCAATTAACTTGCAAAATGTGGACAGCCAAAATGGCTAATATAAAAACAGACGGTATATACCTGTTGCACAGGTTTTATTTTTTTCATGGATAACATTTTATACATTGGTAAGTGAAATAGAGATGTGTGTGATCCGACCATGTTATGGCTGATATGGTGGCATTTGATAAGGAGGCGAGTCGTGCAGGAGGGATAAAAGGTCTATTCTTGTGTACAGGTCGTGGGGTGGGGAGTAAAACGAGTTATGGAAAACTCTCAATGTATCCCATAGGGTAAAAGTGGAGAGAGAGCGTTAGAGACTTTGCTGAGGTGGTGGGAATTGTATAGTTGAAGATGGTCTGGATCTGTCTAGAGTAGGGTTTAGTGATGTGTTCATGTCTCCTCCTACAATGAGGTGGCCTAGGTCTTGGGAGAGGAGAGTCTCTCTTAGAGGATGAAAACAATTTGCTTTGGGATTTATTTGGGGCATAGATATTGACCAGTGTAAATTAAGTGTTGTTAAAGGATAACTGTATTGCCTCAATGCATTTTTTTTTTTAAATTGCTTTTTAGAGAGTAAAGGTATGCAGCCCTCCCCATATATTTTTTTCCTGATTTCGAGCTTCTCTCTGCCTTCAATTAGCCATGCTGTGAAGGGGGCGTAACAATTCTGTCTGCCTGTAACTGTCACTCAAAGCTAGCATGCGAGAAAACACTCCTCCACCCATTCTTGATCAGCTTGATTATGTAGGCTGTACATCCTAGCAACCGAACAGTTCAAGTTTGTTTGACAGAGGAGGAGGAGAGAGGTTGTTACAGACATTCCCACCAGCCAATGACAAGTGATATGTTAACGATGGCCCTGGGCCCTCTAGGAGGCAGGATTTTAGCACTTATCTTTGCTGTGAGATATCTAAGGGAGGGCAGCATGGCTGTAAATGTGAGTAAGTGATTTCAGCTGCTGGAAGTGTGGACATGTAATGGGGTTAAGTTTTTTTTTTTTTTATATTGTTGTCCTTTAACAAGACCTGTAGAGATTAGGAAGTGACCGGATGTGTCTTAGATTGGTTTATATTAAAAGCTTTTGTGAAATAGTATAGCTACTCTGTTTTTGGTAGAGTTTGAGGCTAAAATATCGTGAGGAAAGTTCCTACTTAGAAGTTTTGTTTTTTGTTTGCAGAGTAGGTCCGCTTCTTGCAGAAAAACAATATAGGCTGTGGCCAGAGAAAGATATTTGAGGACCAGTCTGCGTTTCTTTGGGCAGTTAAGAAGTCCATTTGCATTTTGTGATATTATAGTGAGTTGGGGTGTAGGCCGAGAAGAAGACATTTGAATGTACTAGGGTCCCGGTAGCTATAGAAGATGGGCCATATGAGGGGTAGAAAGAGAGAGGATTTGAAAGTATAGGAGAGTAAAGAAGGCAATAGTAAGGGAAAGAAAAAAATAAATAAGGAGGGGGGAAATGGGTATGGGAGGTATAGGGTCTGGTGGGAAGAACCTGATTATCAGCACAACTAGGTTCTGAGATATGGTGATTGACTCACCATTTAGGTATTGGTGTGGTCACCCTGTATTTGGTAAGGATGTTTACTGTGTCTAGTTTTCCATTCTTGTTTTCTTGGTCATACCAGTAGGGTGTGTAACCTAGTTATGTGTGGTATTGACTTAGGCCGTGCATGTTGGACTGATAAGTGGGTCCCTATTGGGTTGGTTTTTAATTTGTGGGTTGTAAGAAGGATCCCTTATAAAACAAAAAATATAAAATATACAAAACCGTAACATCAATAGCAACATTAACCCTGTGATGGAGTTGGAGGGAGGGTTAGCAACTCTGCGTTTCTTTACATTTCCCAGTGGTCCCGGTGGGAAGACAACAAATCAATCAACTAAATGATTCAATAACATTTAACCTTATATTGAACTATTAATATAGATTTTTGTGGAGCTGCTCTGATCTCTACATTCACATTCTGATACAATTGCACAACATGTTTCCCTGAATAAACCCAACACTTGGATCACAGTCTGTGTCTTCTATGCCATCCTATATCATTTTTATAGAATACAGTATCCGGTCACCCATCATAAGGAAGGTAAGATAGCAGGGGGATAGGGGATGAGGTGGGGGAAAGGAAGGGAGCAGTTAACGGATGGAGACCACCTATTGTTGCACAAGTATGTCCTCTCAGCATGGAAAGTCAGGTTTTCTGCTTAGCAAGTAAGTAGATTAAATAAAAATAGTTTTTAGCAGTTATAGTCACAATGTATTATAAACGCTTGAACTTTATAACAATATAGCAACCTGTATGCTTCGAGCAGTGTGGCAAACATAAGCAGGAATAGACTCCTTCCCGATGGAAACATGTTAGGACGGAGGAGCCATGCATTCTCCAGCATGTCTGGTTGGAGACAATGTCCATGCCAATAAATTTATAGTTCCTATCCCGAACACTTGATGGGTCTGCAGTGACAGCTGTCATTTCCAAAGGTCTTCCTCCCAAGCAACACACCCCCTCCCTCCCTGCGTAGTCGAAAGATAGACATTGGCACATTCATTGGAAATCTACTGGGGCAAATTAGTGAGGATATTTTTGAAACCTATTTTGGATGGTGTGTAATTTGTGATTCCATAGGGGGGGGGGGGGGGGGGGTAATGGGATACAATCAACCGATAATTATTAGAAAGTGCAGCGTTTACCTGTAAGTTCCATCACAGAGGTGCCAGATGTGAATTAGACAGCAGTAGAAATGTAAGCTCTTTCTGATGTGGAGGGAAATCCTTTTGGTAGTTGGAGTGTTGGCAAGTTGCTGAGAAAATCCTGTCTGGGAGATAAGTAATTTAAAAGGGAAGCCCCAGCGATATTGGATCTTGTGGCGCTTTAGGGTGTCAGTGATGAGTTTCATTTCCCTTCATCCGAAATGGCTGTTAGTTCTGGTGTTTAGCGCTTTGGCTGGCTTCCATCTTGGTTGAAGGCTGTGTGGTCTGTCTTGGAGAAGAAGCCAAAGAGATCTCCTTTTTGCTCTTCTTGTCACTTTGGTGGTGCCATGTGTGGTGTCTAAGGTATCTGTGCTCTGTAGGGCTTTGAAAGTGTTTGGTAAGGAGACCCACAGGTTAATTTAGAACTTTTGGACCCGGAGCGGAGTCAGTGTTCTGCCATTTTAGAACATGGTTAGGCCATGCCCCCCCATAAATAACAATTTTAATATACAAGATGCATATTTGTGCAATAAAAAACTAAAAGATAAGAGTTGAGAGCTGCAGTGCTGACCCCCACTATATCCAAAAAAAATCCCAATAACTCTGTAGAATGCTGTATCAGGAAATAATAAAAGTCCCATGAACAGTTGTAATATCATGCGTAAAGGCCAATACATATAGTTCAAGATATATAAGGATAGATCTCACCCTGTATGACACTTTCATTGTCGTTAGATGAACCCACTAGATGTCTGCATTACATAAATGAAAAGTAAAGATAGCTGGGGAAGTCTGAAGTCATATGGAAATATATATATAATGTCTGCCTTGAGCACATTATCTTGTACAAGGCTTGCTTGTACAGTGAGTGTAGCCAGTTTTATCCCCTCTGTCTGACGTGGCACAATGTTTTTCATACATTACATCTGACATTTTGATTGGCTTGTTGCCTCGGTGTATATTTAGCTACATTCATATTTAACTGGTGTTTCCTTAGTTGCAGTAAATTTGGTTTCCTTTCCAATAAACCAACCACCATTAACACAAATGTAGACTTTCACTTGTTAAAAAACATACAGGGAGATTCAATAAAAGTTCTTATCGCTTAAAATGGTTCTAATTTTGCCTTAAACAATCAGATCTTATTTAACATTTGAAAGCTAACATCAGATTGGTTGGGGCAAAATTAGCACAATTTTAAACGATAAGAACTTTTATTGAATAACCCTGATACAGAGTTATTCAATAAAAGTTCTTATCGTTAAAAATGGTGCTAATTTTGCCCCCACCAATCAGATATTATTTAGCACTTGAAAACGAACATCTGATTGGTTGGGGAAAATTAGCACAATTTTTAACGATAAATACTTTTATTGAATAACGTACATACAGGGAGATTCAATAAAAGTTCTTATCATTTAAAATGGTGCTAATTTTACCCCAACCAATCAGATCTTATTTAACATTTAAGTTAACATCTGATTGGTTGGGGCAAAATTAACACCATTTTAAACAATAAGAACATTTATATAATCTCCCTGATAGTCTTCTATTTGGGCATCTGTGACCAATATGGAAATCCTGTCTTTTTTTTGCTTTGCTTGGCAATAAAATTAATTTTTTACCAGTCTTTGGGTATTTTAGGTTTAATAGAAGATAATGCTTGTGAAGGTTCTCATTCATCCAGGTCATGGTATATCTGTTGTATTCAATTATATCAACTGGACTTGAAATGTAGTTCTTGAAGACGTTTCGCTAGTCATCCGACTGGCTTTCTCAATTCAGAATGACTTGTACAAGAATCTGTGGCAATTATGTACCCTGGAAAATCCCAATTAGCATATCACAGCCAGGTGTTAAGGGTGTGATTGGATAGTGGCTAAAAGGTGTTATAGGAACGCCCAGAGTAAGGTGTTAAAACAGCATTGTACATGGCAGACAGTTGGTGTCGAAACCCCCCCACCTCTATTTAGGCTTGGTTTCTTTATTTTCACATAAATGGCCTCCTTAACACCTCTCTTGAACCAGTCACGTTCCTTTGCCAATATGTTAACATTACAATCTTCAAAGGTATGTCCTTTATCCTTAAGATGCAGGTACACGGCTGAGTCCTGACCCGAGGAATTGGCTCTTCTGTGCTGGGCCATACGTTGATGCAGTTGCTGTTTGGTCTCCCCCACATACAAATCTGAGCATTCTTCACTGCACTGCACTGCATATATTATGTCGCTTTTCTTGTGTTTCGGTATTGGGTCTTTCAGATGTACCAATTGCTGCCTCAGTGTGTTGTTCGGTTTAAAGCAGACAGGGATACGGTGTTTTTTGAAAATTCTTCTTAATTTCTCGGAGACCCCTGCTACATATGGGATGACCATGTTCTTCCTCCTGTCTTGCTTTTCCCCTTCACTGTTGGTATTTGTGTTCTTTTCTTTCCTTCTACTTCTTTTGACAAAGGCCCAGTCTGGATATCCACAAGTTTTAAGGGCTCTTCTGAGATGTGTCAGGCTAAAGAAATGAAACAAATGAACTACATTTCAAGTCCAGTTGATATAATTGAATACAACAGATATAATAGAAGATAACAAAAAGCACGTCTCCAGGTCTCCTATTGGCTGTGCTTTGTTCTACCTTATAAATAGACCTGACAGCATGGGAAACTGAGTTGTGTCTTCTGTATCTCCCCCTGTTGACCAGTGATGTCAATGAGGTATTGCCATTGAGATGATTGATATCTGCTCCTCAGCCTTGCTGGACATTATGAAGTATTTAGATTATTAATTTTAGTTCTCCTTTAACTCAAATGTAATAGAATGTTGTATATTAAGAAATCTAATTTTATTTGTAATTTCAGCAAGTTGGGATCGATCGAGGAGACATACCTGATCTTTCTCAGGTAAGCATTGCTCCCTGTATTTTCTGTTATTTTATTGCAGCTTAAAGTTTCTCATAGTTTCTGAAGTTTGTTTACGTAAGGAGCCTTCTATGCATTCCTGTACACTTAATAAAGATATTTGCTGGTGTGCTTACCCTGGGCCTCAGGCCATTTTCTATAGGGGAGAGATTTAATGAGAACTATACTATATATATATATATTATGCAGTAACGGAATTCCTTCTGGCTCCTCCCACAGTCATTGCCACAGACAATTCTCCCGTCTCTAATGAAGGGAGGAGCATACACATAATTCTCCTTTAAGGTTTTGCAATTGCAGGCAGATTGCTCTCACTGTAGATAATCAGCCAAGGTTTGTTTTGTCCACTAGGAATGTTGCTTTCTCTAGGCCAGAGCCAACTGATTTTGGGGAAAAATCTGTCTAAATGATCAGTTACCGCAGGACAGAGAGTTGGCAGAAAAACCAACCCGTGGACCAGCTCGAAGGATGAAGTATTTTGCAGAGAAACTATAAAATAAATGGAATGTAACTTTAAAACTAGGTTTTTATTTGCCGGAAAACCTCAAGTTTATACTAACACTGGGACAGTGAATAGGAAGGGGTTTCTAGACAACATTTCCCCAATAGAAAGAGCAAATTCCCAAATATACAAAAAGCTGTGTATCACCTCTGCTATGGATGCTTGGTGATTTATGAAAATAACCTTTGGATACTAGAAGTCAGCTCCCATATTTTACCTTAGCTGAAGAAAAAGAAAAAATACTCTTTGCGGTTTATATCTTTGCTAGCATGGATGGAAGAAACAAAATATGAACATTGCAGTAAAAAGTAAAAGTAAGTCTGGGGAACTGAACCTGCATCCTTCTATACTGTGTCTTGCTAAAAAGAAAGCTTTCTAGCTCTATCCCACAAGGGCTAATAGGTGGGATACCTGAGCATTTAGAATCTTTTTTTCTTTTGCTTGAAACATAATAGAAACAAAAAAAAAAACGAAAGCCTGGGGAATATTTCTAGAATATATGTTGGAATATATTTCTAGAAACATGTTGGAAACAAACAAACCAAAAGAATTGGGGGATTTGAACTTGTGACTTCTCGGGATGTAGGTTCACAAAAACATGGCATTTACATGGTGCGCCACCAGCAACTCATCAATGAAAATGGGTACATTTAGAAACTTTATCTTTCACTAGAAACATTATCTAGAAACACTGCATAGAAACAGTGAATCCTGGGGTAAGGGGGCATGGCTCTTTGAAGCCAATATGGGCTATGAGTTGTACAGGCAACAACATGGAAGCCTTCTTTGTTACAACTTACATCGAAGAATCTTTCAATGTGTAGGTTTTCTGGGGAGAAAAGCTTTCACTTTAAGATTTTAAAAAAATGTAAGTTTAGTTCTCCTTTAAGTAATATTCTGACAGCAAACTGTAAGTCACAAAAATGCTAATGGGAAATTCCTTTAAGACATTCCTAAGACACGTTGGTAGCAACTATATGGGTTTGTCGTTTTACTGTCAAACACGTTGAGACTGTTATCCCTTCAATCTATCCACGTGAATGAATGTTTCTTTAGTGATAACTTTACATCTGGCTTCTGCTTCACATTCTCCCTAATGTTCCGCCAGCAAATACAGAACATTCTTGAAACTTCTGTCCAGATGGCTGTGGATCCAGCTGCTCCAAGAGCAAACAGCTGAGTTCAGCAGGGATGTTTCACTTCTTAACTCCCCCGCCTCCATCACAGTCCAGCATAAGACAGTAGTTTCTGATTAATCAGCCTTGTTATTCCTTAGCCAATATTGCATTACTCTTTTGGAGCAGATTTTGGAATTCAGGACATTGACCTGTAGATTAAAGGGGAACTCTGGTCTTCATACAAGTGGCCTTTATTAATGGGCACACTCTTACTTTTTAAATATACTTTAGCATCATGCTTTTAGCTGCAGTTACAGCAGTATAACATTTGTTTTTATCTTATAAGCTGTGACATCACCAGTACTTGGGAACTGCCTCCTAGTTTAAGGTTGGAGCATGCCCACTGCTAGAACATACATCATCAGCTGCATCATCAGCCCCATCCCCAAACTCCTAAATCATTTTAGCCACAAGCCTGGAAATATTTATTGTATATAGGGAGAATGCTGTTGACTGTGTGTAGCCACATCTTACAGATTCTGTCAGTCATCTTTTATAGATTGATAATGTGTGTAAGCAGCTTAATCTTTTGAATGATGTGTCCCAGTCTGGAAAAGTATTGTGTACCAAACACAAATACCAAAGTATTAAACAGGCATCAGCATAAACATTAATGCAGCATGCAATATAGCCAATTAAGCAACTTACAGTGGTGTATCCCTTACTGATTTAGGTTAAAGGCTTACTTAATATTTGACCCACTCCAAAAAGAGCATTCCAGATCTCAGATAATCCGACCAACAATATGGGGAAATTAATTAATTAAAACTAGAATGCTGATCCTAATGTTTAGAAGGTAAATTTATCACCCAACACTGCAAAATAAGCAGATTTGTTTGGAGGGTTTAGTTGGACCGAGCCAAGATTCAGATGAACAGTTTTTTGACTTGACAGACATTCTGTTCTTTTGTGCCTTTGAACATCTCTGTATTTATTCCCTGTGTTTTTTGGGGGGAAACATTTTTTAAAGCTGGAAAACTCTTTACAGTGCACATCTTGTTTTCATCTCCGGTCAATGTGGTTTTGTACGTTAATATGACAAAAACAGATTGCCATACTCTTTTATTTTCGGAATATTACATGTGCTCGCTCTCTTTTTACAGGCTCCGAGCAGTCTGCTTGATGCTTTGGAACAACATTTAGCCTCCTTGGAAGGAAAGAAAATTAAAGACTCAACAGCAGCAAGCAGGTATGGATACTGTACACATGCAAATTCCACTGTTTTATTTACACACAGATCCTCTGGTTTAATCTTAATAAAATTAATATTTTAAAAATTACTTCTTACTCGAAGTTTCCCACAGAACTGGGAAACTGATGTCATCAAGCTCTGCCGGGAATAGCTGCTCCCTTCCTTCTGATTGGTCTCTCAGAGGGGGGAACTGGGCTGCCGTGCCAGCTCTCTCCTCTTTACAAGTTCAGTTAATTTCCTTTTAATTGAATTGAGTGAATGCATTTAGAGATGGGCATATTACATTTTCTGTAGCAGTAGCAGGCACAAGCTCTGACCCAGTAGTCTTGGCTGGACTGCTACCTCTACAATTATCCAGAATCAGGGCTTCTCACGGAATGTTGGGGAGTGGCCATGTGACAGCAGCCAGATCCCTGCAGATTTTATTCGCAGTCCATAACACATACACATGACTAAACCTTCCTAGGTTGGCCCAGCGGCACTGTTAAAATATTAATCTATTACAAGATAAGTCCAGTAAATGTAAGATGGATATTTTTTTGTTAGTCTTCCAACACAATAACTATGTATACTTTTGCAGTGGAATTCTATTAATCATGCATGAAACATAATTGATTTCAGCTTTTAAAGCTGTGGCACGTCTAGTTATTTGGAAACACACAAATTATTTTTCTTCCTTGTCGTGGGAATAGTCTTAGCTGTAGATTTAATTTTAACATAATATTATGTGAGAGGGGCTTAAGTAACGTAACTTGATTAATAATTGATTGAGGTTTAATAGGCGTCCCCTTGGAGATTAGCACCTGCTGGTTTTAAGTGAGTGGTGATGCTAGTTTTCCCTAGGACATAGGACTTTGGATGTGATGCTTTGTTTTGACAGCCTCTTTGTTGATACATGATCGAGAAAAGACAATTCCATAGTCCTTCCAACATCCCTCACAGCCAGGGTTTTCAGGTGACCCAATTTTGGTCTGGCAACCCTGATAGAGAGGGTACAGGGGATATATGGCCCTCCCACCTGTTCTCATAAATGTGAATACCAGTTCTGTTACTGGTAACTAACAGTTGAAAGACTGTGAGAATGACAGGTCTCTGTAAGCATTTGTGTGTGTGAAACTCATTTTCTCTTCTCCGTAATTGGCTGTTACTGTGACATGAACGGAATCGTGACTTCCAGCATTTGTCATTTATACTCTGTGCAATATAATTATATTTAAAATAAGCAGTCCCTTAAATGTCTTACAGAGAGATGTAATAATAGTTCTTATCATTAAAAATGGTGCTAATTTTGCCCCAACCATTCAGATTATCATCTGAATGGTTGGGGCAAAATTAGCACAGTTTTTAACAATAAGAATCTTTATTACACCTCCCTGTAAGACATTTAAGGGACTGATGCAATAAAATGTGCAAAAGTTTGCCCATGCTATAAATCTGTGATCACTCAGATGTTCACTTTTTACTGGGTTACTGTAGTTAGATAACATCTGATTGGTTGCTGCAGATTAATAGCTCAAACAATCTTTTGCCCCTCTTATTACACCAGCCCCTTTTGTCTTACTACATTTCAGTGGCCAGTAAAAATGATTTTACATGTTTAAAACAGGGCGACAACTCTTTCAAATGCAGTCTCATCACTTGCAACCACCAGCCTATCCATCACCAGGGTAGATGAAAGAGAAAAACAAGCAGCATTAGAGGAAGAGCAGGCACGTTTAAAAGCTTTAAAGGTAAGGCCTTGCTTTATTCCATCCATATATTTCATTTCACCTAATCCTTCCAGTCTGTACGGATCTAACTGTGCAGTTAATAAAGGAAAATGCATTTAGAAAGCCCACAGTGTGTGTTATTGTATCTGCTTCACTCTGGGTCATTTGTAGCCGATTTAGGCAGGGAACACACAGCAGTCATTTTCGGGCTGATGACTGTTTATTTCTTTTTATCGGTTCAAAATATCACCGCGTCTGACACTAAAGAACAGGAAAATGAAATACGGTAGCAAAACAAAGCAAGTTTAACCCCTATTTTTTAAAAAGTATATCAATAGTAAAAAGATGAGGGCTGAGAATGTGGGACCATTAAATAATGGGATAATGGGGTTAAGATGGTTATAGAGGATGCCGAAAAGGCTAATGTGCTAAACCTGTACCGATCGTGGGGGAGAGCAAGGTTCGCATCAGTGTCATTTGAAGTTAAGTCCCAGCTGTAAACTCCCCCTCAGACCCTCATGCTGTGCTAAAAGTAGCACAACGTGAGCAGGGTTAATGTTTTCTTTCTTTCTTGGCTACCTGTAAGCAGACTTTCTTACTCTGCAGAAAGTGAGCTGGCAGGTAGTAAAGGGAGATCCCATTCCTAATTGGAATATCTGGTTTGAGTGACAAGTTGTGCTGTAATTTTAAACAAATATTTCTCAGGATCTACAGCTCAGAATTAAATTCTGAAAAAGGTGTTTGATTATCTAAGAGTACAATTTTTGAAATTTGGATTTTTAATAGTAAAGATACCCTTTAACTAAAGGTGTAAAGGTGCCCATACTCGCCTTTTGACTGATCCCACGGAATTTAAGCAATGCTTCAGGAATTGCCTTTCCCATTCTTTTTTGCAATGGACATTTAATTGCAATTGCCCGGCCTGGCCCATTCATTTTGCTATGCCCGTTATGTAATAGAACAGGAAAGGCGGTTCCTGAAGAATTGATTTAATGTAGTGGGATTGGTCGGGAGGTGAGTTCTAATGTATGAGCTCCTTAACTCCTTCCCTGCCTTACCCACAGACACACAACACTTTTAAGAGATAACCCTTTAATGTAAGTTCCCAAAGATTTGGTAAAGATTGTTATTATTCAGTTTCACTCTGCGTATTGGTAATTTCTTTCTGAATTGTTTTTTGTCCTCGTCAGGAACAACGCCTCAAGGAACTTGCAAAAAAACCACACAACACCTCAATTACAGCCTCCTCCCCAGTGTCCTCTGCACCTGGCAGTATATATACAACAGCTGCTATTGATATATTTGCAACGCCTAGTTCATTAAACAGGTACGGATTCTTATAGGTGTATATTGCCGGGGGTTATCAAACTCAGACCATGTGCACAGTAGCTCCATAATCACAAGAAGTAGGAGATGAGTTGTAGGGACACACTTGCCTTGTATACAGTAGCTAGTAATTCTTAGCTGTGTGATGGTGTTTACTGTGCAAATGTACCTCCATCCAAGACAAACGTTTGTTAGATTAATAAATGCAAAATACGCAAGATCCAGGAATACATGTATATGTATATTATACCCTTCTAAACAATATTTAGTTATGTATCCGGTTATAAACCTTGCTTAGCTATGTCATCAGTGTCACATGACTCACTGAACTCTTCCACCTACCCCCACCCCACTCCCCTGGAACAGTCTGGTGTAATCCTTTAATTAGTAATGTGATTTCTTCCCATTCTCTCCTGCACCAGCTAACGGCTGTTCAGGGTACTTTAGTGGTCCCGGAGTCTGTGGATGTGCATCTTTCTTTTAGTATAAAAGATATATAGGATCTTAGAAGTCATCTTTGAACCTTGGAAATATGTGACCTGGATAAAAGCACCTGGACTGCTGTGGCCTTTTACTTTTATAAGGTCCCTGAACTTCTTAGTGTCTTTATGTAAAAACAGCCTGCATTTATTTATGACTGGTAACTTTTCTTTCAAATGAATTTTCCGTTAAGCAATAACCCAGGAAATTTGTGCCTTTATTTATGGTATTAACTTTAGCATTAGAAGGGACATTTTTTTACAGCATGATTCATAATCCAGGATGAATGCATTGTCAAAACAGGCAACTCCCATTTAAAAGACAAATGTATGTATATAGAGGATTTTTTAAAAGGCAGCTTATCCTAAGCCACGTCAATGCACTTGTGTGGCCCCGTCCTTAGTGGAAAGAATTCTTTGTTTGCACAGCGGTAAATGGGTTTTTTTATTTGTTAGTAAAATGTCAGACCAGGATCTATAAAAAAACTAATTCAAAGGAATGTTCAGCCTGTTGACTTATTGTCACTACAATGCAGACAAGTATTGGAAGGTACTGCACAGGCTTTTAATCAGACCATCTATGGGAATATTACATTCAAGCTATTACAAATTTGTAATCTGCTACTTACGGCTGTGTACACACCCTCCAATTCAGGCAGACTACCGATCGGCAGCTATTTAAAGTGTATAGGCTGCCTAATGCTAATGTAATAAGAAGTGCAGCAACTTATCAGATTGGATCTACTGAGCAGTAAAAAGCCAAAATCTGATTTATAACCCCTGTAAACTTTTGCACCTCCTAAGGTTCATACACCCCCGATGTGTTTGTGCGTCCGTTTTGACTGACAATCATGCCGTGTATTGGCCAAAACAGGCTTTCTATCAGGCTCATGGGCAACAAGCACCAACCGAACGTCTGGACTGGCCGATAAAGAGCCCATACACGGCACGATTGTCGGCCAAAATGGATGTGCATACACATAATGCGTCATGGGTCAGCCCCCAATCGCACATTTGTATGACCCTTTAGTATAGTCTGACCCTTTATTTAGTCTGTTTCTTTTTTTTCCTGCAACTTATCTGGGGAACTTTCCAAACTCCCCTCTGCCCTCCCAGTGCTTGAACGTTCCCCTGGGTATCCCAAGGCAGAGCATTCCTGTGGGCAGGGAGCTATGAGAATTGGCCTTCAGAGCAGATAAAACAATTCTTGTTCTTCTGTTCCGTGCAGCACCAAGATGTCAAACGATCTGCTTGATATGCAGCCAAATTTCCAGCCAGCTGTGCACCCATTGACGGCTGGACCGCAAGTAGCAGGTTCGTGGGCAGGTAAGAAATGTTCACTCGCAGCGCACAGTAAGCCAGTCTTCTCTCCAACAACCCCTCCCGTGTTCCAATGCAGTTTGACCAGCTCCTAATGTTTATTTAACAGTTACAGTCTGTTTTGCTTCCTTGATCTCTTGTTTCAGACATATCCTATTAAATATGCCCTTTCACCCGATGTTCTGACGTTACATTTACATCAGCCATTTTCAGTCCTCCAGCACGTTTCCCTTTCTAAAAGTTTTGTATTCAGGAAAAGTTTGAAGATGGCCAGGCACCTAAAATAAACTTTATAAATGAATTGCTTCTTTTTATAAGAAGGTTTAATAGTACAAGCAGGAATCAGCATCTCTTTCCAGCAAACTGGATGCAGTAGAAAAATTCTGATGCTTGGAACATCTGCAACAACAATTTTTAAAGGGCAACTGAAGTTTTTTTACTCCCTCTTATTTGCTTTACCTATGGTGAGGACCTAAAATCAACTGCAACTCCCTGCATTCTTCAACTACAGAGGGAAGACGGGGAATTCTGGGAGTTGTAGTTTTCAGACATCTGGAGGCACACCGTTTAAGAATCCCTGGTCTAGATTTCCCTTGTAAAGAGTATTGATTGAAATTCCACAATACTGAGTTTCTAATTGATAATGGATTGCATCATCCCCACCAAGAACTTTCTTCTCATTGGGGAGTAGAGAAATGTGGATGGATGTATTATTTCTATTGGATGTTGTTGTAGATAGATCTTTTTAAATTACAGTAGTATGTGGTTTATTGTGTAGGTGCTAAACACTAGTATGTTGGTACCATTAAGTGGTCCGTACGGGATCCAGAGAATATAATAAAAAGTAAATTTATTGAATAAAGTACTGATTCTCACTTTTTTCTGATTGGGTGATGTCGGTTGTATAGGTCATTCCCCCCAACTTTCCCAATTAAATAGATACGCTATTGCAAAATGCATCCGAATCATTATCCTCCCCCCGCAGCTCCTTGGCACCATGTTGTTGCTATAAGGGTAGATAATGTGCTGTATCAACAGGATAAGCTGACATTTACTTTTGTTGCTGTTTTGTGGAACACACTTTCTGCATCTTTAAGCCTCTCTAAGCTCAATTTAATGATGTGAACATTCATTTCTTGTATTTAAACAAAACACTATTCCTGGTTTCATCTGATTTTACCTCTGTCTTTTCTTTCTGAAGATTTCTGTGTGATGCATCTCTTTGGGTTGTAAATAACCCACTTTTAGAATCTTTCCTTTTTCTGATGTCTTCTTACTTTTCTCTGGCCTAACTTACCAGATTCTTTCTGTGGTCCGCATGTCTACTCTAATTTCCACGCTGAGCCCTCTACTGAACTATATGGAGGTAGGTAAAGCACAACTCTATATACAAGGAGCAGTCTAGAATAGTGGCTGTCCTTATTAGCTCTCTGCTCCTGCACGTAATCATTAAAAGGAGTAGGACTACTTGACCTTACCTCCCCTGAAATTATGGAATGCAAAAGCAGAATCATAAATTTCAGTGTCAAGACCCTTTAATTGAATAATTCTGTAGCACTGTAATTAAAAATGTAGCCGTAGGTTAACTAATTCCTTGGCTGGGTTTATTATTTTACAGGATTCACACCATCCCTTGCTGTTCAGCCGCAGACTTCCAGTGGCCTTAATGTTGACTTCGATTCAGTGTTTGGCAATAAATCTCCTACTAATCTCAACTTAGAATCTACAGGCAAGTACTTATTATTATTTTGTTCAGTAATTCAAACCTCTATGAAACGAACGTCCTTAGGGTTAGTTATTGATCTATTTTTCTTGCTTTTTCTGCTTATATCTGATTTTCTGCTTATATCTTTAATAACCTGGAAACAAATTCTTCTTATTCTTATGAATTCATCGTTGTGGTTTTTATATATTTTTGTTGCAAAGGGTTTGATGATGGGCTTCTTAAACCAACAGTAGCTTCTCAGAACCAGAACCTTCCCTCTTCCAGAAACGCCCCAAACAAGCTGGTGTCAGATGACCTGGATTCCTCTTTGGCAAACCTCGTTGGAAGTAAGTGATACGACAGAGCTGGAAGTGCAGGTACACAGAGAGATGGTTCACTCATAGCCTTTTATTCTTTTCCCTTTAGATTTGGGCATTGGAAATGGAACAATAAAGAAGTGAGTATGAAATAGTTTCCTATGCTTTTCCACACTAACACATTAGTATTTTTATTCACACTTTACTGTGCCTTTAGTTTGGGGTATGGTTAAATTGTTACATTTGTTACAGTTCTCTTGCTAATGTGCTTTTATGTTCAATTTACACTTGGGCATGTTCACCCTTTAAAATAAATACTGGTCACACTTATTTGCCCATAACCCCAATTGCTATTTTTAGAATTGAATTAAATGCATTTCTTACCAGATAATTAATGATAATCATTGCCAATGTTCTTGCCCTTCCTGGCAGAGATTGCTACCTCCTTCCCCTGTTCAGTAAGCTTCTAAGAACTTGAGCGTTTACAGAGGAGGCAAGGAGAAAGAGCAACCAGTCATTGGCTGTGATGGAGGGAGGGGCCAGCTTACTATTATTTAAAATGTCACTGTGTATTTCATTGGTCTGTATACATTTAATCTAAATTATCAGGTTACTGTGTCAAGAGTGGTCTAAAGATCAACCATCCTTATTTATATATTTTGTCCTTAGTGATGTTCTTTGGAATCAGCCTGGAGAGAAGAAACTTACTGGGGGGAGCAACTGGCAGCCAAAAGTGGCTCCGACTACAACATGGAACCCTGCAACTTTGGTAGGTAGATTGTAAGACATTACTACGGAGCACTCATCACTTACAACCCACCACTCCTACACCCACAAAGTTCTATGTGTGCATTACAGTGAATCCACTATTCTCAATAGCCTGTCTTGGAGCGGTTTCCTTAATAATCTTTATCAATCTGGTAGTTATAAGAGTATGCTCTTTCTCTAAAACGGTCATTTAAAGGGTAACTGGTGTCCTTGTACCTTCTCTGGATCTCAAGTTATAGGCTTTTAAAGGGACATTGTGGTGTCCAAACAAGTTGATTTTAAATAAAAGGCCTGGTTTCTATCTTTTGAATTGAGCCATATATATAGTGGTATGGGTCTGCTGTAACTTTGGATAGACTGCAGCTAGAATCATAATCATGGTCTCTTTTAATAAAGGGCACTTGTATGGAGACCCCAGTTACCATTTTTTTTACCATTTAATTTACAGTGTGCTTTTTGATATACAACACTGAATGTTTATGTAATGTTGTTTGCATGTTATTGTCCATTCAAAATGAAAGTGGCTTTAAGAGCACAAATGGGTTTCTAGATGTAAAGTCTGTAAACTTTACATCTGGAAACTGGAAGCTGTTGTGATGTAAGCTATACCAGTAGAATGTGTAGCACACGTGTGTTTTGGTGTTTGATACCGGAAAGGTTTGTTTGCTGTTACAGACGATGTGGCATCAATTACACAGTGGGGTATATCAGCATAAAGTTTAACAAAATGTTTAATGTTTAACTCTCTGTTTGTGAAATTCGTGGTCCTTTAGCGGTTAGCCTGCACATGGAGGATGGAATTCTGGGAGCCCATGGCCATTGCCATATTGTGAATTTGACATCTTATGTTTGTGTTAGGAAACATTGTTCCAAATGCTGCATAAACATTATTAGTGAAATACGCTACATTGTTACACAGGACTCCTGATCAGTCTGTTCCCACACTAGTGGTTTTATCAATTCTTCACACTATGCACAAGGTAGTTTTTGCACTGCGTGCATTTTAAATAAGCAGGGACAATTTTTCTCCCATCAAAATATATTTTATTTGTTCCCACCAAAGGTTGATGCCATATCTTTACCGATTATTATTTTGCAGTAACCAGGAACATATGATACGTATTGTTTTTTGCTGCAGGTTAGTGTTGTGTAGTGTGAACAAGCCCTAACTGTCCAGTGCCCCCTTTATATACAGGTGTTCTGTATAATTACTGCACACTGCAATGTATAGGTGTTTACAGTAATAACTGGCAACTGGCCAATCGTCTCTCCCATGCTCAAGTATTTGCCGTTGTATTTCAATGCAGGAGGGTCCTGTGTAACACAAGCAGCATATTTCCATTTCTGTTGCTTAACATCTGGAACTGTTCAGAAACAATTAAAAACATTCATGTGAAAGTAGCTTAAGTGCTGATCAGGCACTACTTTTGTTATTGGGCTCTGCATAAGTTTGCAAGTGCTGTTAAACATCAGCCACCAATCAGATGTCCTCTAATTGCAGTAGACCAGTGAAAAGGTCAAGTATGATTGGTTGTTGCAGATTAATAGTATTGGTAAATACTTGTACCTCTTATTGAATTAGCACAGTGAAGCAGGAATGGATTGAAACTAAGAATCTAATAACTGTTATCTGGGAATACTTGGGCACAATGTTCTGGTGAATAATAAATTACTGGTAAAGTTTGAATGGAGTAATACCTTCCTTATGTCCAAATTTGCTCTGGACTGCTGATAATTACAGTTGGGTCACCTCCGGTCTGCTGTTCATTGATGTTCCCAGATGCTTCGATTATAATCTGCCATTATTATTATTACACTCCCATTGTGTAGTCAAGAGACCGCTGCCCTATTACTGCCATCACTTTATGTTATGTTAAAACAGCTTAATGCTATGTGTTTCCTATTTTCCATACTAGTGTTCTAATCCTGTGTTATTGCATTGTATAATTGTTCCTTCTGATGAACAATATAACAGAATGGCATGCAATTTCCACCATACGTAAGTGAACAAAAAAAACTAAACAAAACCTCTTTTTTTTGCTATGATCTGGCATGCAATTCATAACCACTGTAGGCTGCAGGCCTCACACTAATCTGGTGCACCCCTCCCTCCTGCATTTGGTGCACCTGCATATTCTGATCTCAACTAATGGCATGTGGTGTGAAATCTGTTCCTTCCTGCTCACAGAAAAGACCTTTCTTTGGCAGAGCTTGGCTTTGGGAGCTTGATGGAGATGAAAAACTTTATTTCTGCTTTGGTAAAGTTCTTTATAGCCAAATGGTCCTGCTGCATTGGTTTATAAGCCGCTCTCAGCACTTTTGGCTGAACAAATGTTGCATGAAATCTCTTGCCCTCGGTCAATGTTTCTTTTATTGAACTGGTGGTTATCAGTAATCAGCAGGAAATGAAAATATCCCCATCACATTTATGAAATGAGAACTCAAGTTTAAAGGACATGTCCATCCTTAAAGGCCCCCCCCCAAAAAAAGGTTTCTTTATCCTAACCTCAACTGGCATTTTAAGCACTTTATTACATGCTTTTCTAAACAGAGAAATCTTAGCTCCTCTCTGTCTGGCATAGGCTGCCGCCTCCTTGTCCTGCTTTGTGAGCTTTTAGGAAGTCGAGCATGTGCAGAGGGGAAAGAGCAGTCAATTATTTGCTGTGAGGACTTGATTAACTGCATGGACAAGTAACACTTTTTTTTAATTAAGTGTGGACATGCCCTTCAAAAAAAAACAAACCTACCTAAAGATTTTGTTTTGTATTATTATTACAGAATACGAATTTGATTCTTTAGGGCTGGTTCACACAGGTTGACAATTTTGCTCATTCATGCGCCCAACGGGATTTTTTGCAACAAAATTACCAATTCAACCAATTTTTTTTTTTTTAGTAAATTTAACAGACCAGACTTACCCACTGATATATCTATTAGTAGATCTGTCGATAGGAAATATTGGTCTTAGATTGGCCTGTGTGTACCAACCCTTAGTGCTTAATTAAAAAAAATAAAAATGTGGAGTTCCCCAGGTTCAATAGTATTCTCTTTTCTTGTATTGCAAAGGTCTAGGTCTGTAGTTTGTCTACATCGGAACGTTAAATAATACTTATGGTCTTAATTTGATTTGTTCACACATTGTTCATTTCAATTTATAACACATTATAGGAGCTATGTATCTAGATCCGCTCTCTATTGCCACCTTTAGGCAATGCACAGAGCCAATGGCCATTCACAGTGCATAGAAAAAGATGTTAAACCTTCCAAAACCTTTTTCGCCAGTTATTTGCTGGCATTATAGATTTTTCCCCAAAGAGAAGTTGTCTGCACGGTACAATGGTTGTGCGAACAATTTTTTGTAAACCACTGTTTTTTGTGTCTTAAAGCATTGTTTAACCCTTGGTACACCAGTTACCATGGCTTTAAGACACAAATAGCTGATAGCGGCTCTCGGAACATAGAGATGTTCCATTGAGTTCGGCGTAGAAACAGCACCAGCATTGTCCTGGTTGCTCAGTTTTCTGATTTGCCTTGTTGACCGTACAGTAACTTTCTATAAACCTGACCTTTTCATACAATGGCTTGTTTGGAAGGATCTCTTTTATTCATAATGCAGTAGAACTGCCAGACTGCTCCCAGCCATGCTCCCCAAGATAAATGGATTGTTTATAACCATAATATTGACCTTCCTTTGTGGAATTTAGTATTTCACAGTAAACACTGGGCCACGCTGTATGAGTTCCTAGGAAGTGGATTATTCCTGTTATTACATTGATTTAGTTCCGTTCGGTGCAGTCCTTAGGGCCTTGCTTTTCCATCTTGTATTTTCCATAGGGGCGAGTTTGGCGCTTCAATCACACTTCTGATTTGCATCGCCAATGCAATGCTATTGAAGTGTTCCCGCTATATACGCTACTCGTTTTGATATTACGTAAACGATTATAGGAGCCTACTGCATGCGTTCCAATAACAAAGATGTGGAGCACATCAAACGTAGCAAACAAATGCACGGAAGCGCATAGCAAAAATCCTGCATGTGCTGCTGTGTGGACCTGGCCCTAGTGCTGCTTTAATGTGGGCTAATATTTGTATCTACTGATGGTCTTTTGGCATTTAAAGAAAAGACAATGTGAAAACTCCACAAACCTTGTTCTTATTTCCGTCACATTCAAACCAAAGCGGCTTGTTTAATTCTAAATCTAATTGTTTAGATTTAGTAAAACTATAACATGTTACATATAATATCATTTAAACAGATGGATGTGCAGGCGATACTTGGCTAACTAAAGTTTTACCTGTTGCTGTTTAAGCGTGAAATCTATGGCCTTGTAATTTTGAATTGACGTGATTGTTTCTCTTGCTACTAGGCCCCACCAGTAATGGCGTACCCTGCAACAACACCAACGGGAATTGTGGGATATGGAATGGTAAGTTGCCGTATCTTTCTAGTGCCATAATGCTGCAGGGTAATAGGGTAATATCCTTTACTATTTGAGTTCATGAGCACTTACAGGGTTATTCAATAAAAGTTCTTATTGTTAAAAATGGTGCTAATTTTGCCCTAACCAATCAGATGTTAGCTTTCAAATGTTAAATAAGATCTGATTGGTTAGGGCAAAATTAGCACCATTTTAAACGATAAGAACTTTTATTGAATCTCCCTGTTAAAGGGTAACTGTGGTCTCTATAGAAGTGCCCTTAATTAAAAGAGATTAAGTTATAGGTTTTTAATGTAACACTTCCTAGGCTGTCCTGTCTCTGTGACATGCATGTATTATAAGCTGTGTCAAAAGCCCCACCCTAAGCTAGTTACATACCTGCACCTATTCTCTGTCCATTCTTCTACTTGGACACCTTAGGGACAGAGGAAAAAAGTTTTCTGGCTTGTGGGTAGCTTTAAAAAGGATTTAAAGGTTTGGGGGCGGGGATTATGATCCAGCTGATGGTGTTCTGTCCCAGCAGTGGGCATGCTTCAATCATAAACTTGGAGTCAGACCCCAAGTGCGGGTGATATCACAGATCACAGTACTAGCAGGAAAAACACCTTTATACTGCTGTTACTTTGGATTGTAACTTTGGATAGGCTGCAGCTAGAAGCATGATCCTGCTCGTTTTAAAGGTTAAGCGTTTGCTAATGGATACTTGGATGGAGACCACAGTTTCCATTTAAGATGCTGTGTTTTTGTTTTTTCAGCAACAAAAGCTAATATTTACTTGTGTAAATTATCAACTCAATGGGATCCATGGCATCCGTACTTGTGTTTGGTAGGCCAAATAATGTCCATTACTCCAGGGGCTTTTACTTTTCCTACTGTGTTTGACCATGCCCCTAATGCTGCTGCTGTTCATTATTCTAGCCTCAAATGGGACCTGTACCAGTAATACAGCAACCAACATTACTATACAACCAGCCTCTTATGAGAGCACCCAATCCTTTTGGCCCTGTATCAGGAGCACAGGTAACGTGATAGGCTAAAATGTGCATGTGTGATTGGATGGTAGTTTCTTTAATTTAAATAACTTTTGCTTGTTAAATCGCAAGTTAAATAATTGCTGTTTTTTTCTTTGAATGATTGGAAATTACTTTCAAGCTGCAAATATCCGAGTATATGTTGTGTGATCTTAATATAACCCTTTAGTTCCCCTTTAAGTATGTTTTTTCTAGTAGAGAGCTAAGGTAATTTAGCTGTGTTATTGTTGTTCATTTCTTAGTGGGCCGCTTTTTGGCTCAATGATAAGTTATGGGGAACAAAGCTTTACTGTCTGTTTAAAGAGAAGATGCAGTGTTAGAGAAGGCATTTAAATAAGTCCAGACGGACTATCAAGGTCTCTGTCACTAGATTCTTTGTCTCTATTCAGATCTCCATGGTCAGCCATTTATTGTATCTCCATGTGGGTGTCGACTTTTTGCCCATTTAGCAGTTTTGCATCTGGGCAGCGAAAGAGCCAATAGGAGTTGGTATTTTCATTGAATATGTTATAGTTAAAAGCAATCACAACTGGGAGTCATTATAAAGCTTTATGGAATTAGAGAAACACTGGCTTCTATTGACTGCTTGTTATAGCTTTTCTGTATAGTAAATCTTTCAGTTAAAGCAAGAAGTACATCTTTAAAGGTGAACTGTGGTCTCCATACAAGTTAGGGTTAATTAAAAGCCTTTACGCTCATAGCACAGCACATGTCTAGCTTTTTAATGTATTACATAGCTTGTGCTGGTGTTAGCAGAGTCAGGGGAACAGAGGAGTGGGTGGAGCACTGCACAACTGCACAGGGGGTTCACCGCTTTTTTGTTTTGTTTTAAAAGATTAAGAATTTATCACCCAGGTTGATATTTCGACCACCTAGTGCAAATATTTTAATAGGGTAGAAATAGCCATGAATTTTCGACTGCCATTTTTCTTATGGATTGAGCATGACTGTAACTCTCGTTTGATCACGTAATCTTTAATAGGATACAATTGACTTTTTGACTGTAGTTGTGGAAATAAACAATTCACAATTGGATTGATATAGTCATCCGTCCTTTTACAAGACTAGAAAACTTTAAAAAAAGCTTTTTTTAAGCAAGATGTGCTGATATTGTCTTGCGGGATTTCAGGGAATATTGCAAAAGTAGACCAGGCTGGGGGTACCAGAGAGCAGAATTGAATGTAATCTTGGGACCATTCACATTGTAATCTTGCTGTTGCTTTCTTTCTTTTGCATGTAACAACCATTGTTCTTGATGTCTCCTTCCTTTTCTTCCTTATGCTTCATACGTGTTGTGCCATATGTGATCCAGTGATCTCCATTCATTATGGGGCTGGCTGGCTACATAAGGACTGTCTGCATATTGAACAGTCAGAGATCATGCAATCTGGCCACAGATTGCGGTTATGCTATTGCACATCCAGGATGTGTGGAGATAAGTAAGACCTATATTAGGCCTCCATTTATGTGTATACTAATAGTATTGGTCATTTGGGTCAGTCTTTCCCCCCCACCACACACACACTTACGGTATATTTTAGGATCTGTACTCAAGACTTATTTCATCCAAGCCCCTTAACATACTGTATATACTTAAAGGGCATATACACTGTAATAACAAGTTTTGCTTATTGTATAGTGCCTTTAAATATAAGGTGGTGGTGGGTTTTTTTTTTTTTTATACTGCCCTTACTGACCCTACCTTTTTACTGGGATCTTGCTGGCCTCCCTTCTCCACTGTCTTCCTGTTTTTAGCTTGTCCACTTCGAGATTTGCAAATCTCCAAAACCAGTTAGTCAGAGAATACCAAGGCCTTGTGACATTGCCACGGGTGTGCAGCCGTGGTGTCATCGCACCACTACAATAAGTAAAACTTGTCATTACAGTGTGTATGCCTTTTAAGGTGCAGCTAAGGTATATACTTATATGTGTAGCCTCGCCCTTTATTACAATGGTGTATTGTTGTCTGAACCTCGTGGAAACTACCTATAAAACGCATCAGTTGTCCTTCTACATTATTTTAAACCAAACATGCTGTAAAATCTTTTACAACAGAAATCCACGTAGTTACTGCCCACTCCCTTAGATCACTGAGATCAGACATGCTCAGTGTGATTCACCATAAAAGACCAAGAGAGGAGTTCTCCAATCAGATTTTTTTTTTTAAATCTTCCTGTGTTAAAGGTAGTAAAGGACATTTTTGTTTATTCAGACTCGTATATCTTTTGGTAGGAAATACATAGGAAGGCCAATTTTGGCCTTTATGTCGGGGAAAACCTGTATTTTATGGTGGTGTAGGGGAATGTATACATTATCGCTGTCTCTGTGCTGCTTACTGTTGCTGCTTGTAAACACTAACCCATATTTCATGACCTTCGTCACGGTCATATCTTGTCATTCTGAGCCTTTCTCTCTCTTCTTTCTCTCTTTCTCTTTCTGTCTCATGTTAAACAGTTGTCTGCTGCATCCAGCCCTTCCAGACAGAGTCCCATCAGAGCTCCAGGCGAGGACCACTACCCTCCGCTCTCTTTACAGGATTTCTTGTAGGACAATTTAGGTATCATCAGCTCAGTTGGCAGCAGGGGAATACTGTAGGAGAGAATAACAGGGAAATCCTCACTACAGAGTAATAGAGTACTATTGGTACTATTCCATGTCTAATGTCTACTCTTTTTGCTTGTTAACTCTTAAAGCCAGTAGAAAATTATTTTAAAGTCACATTTGCATTGCTTTTTTTCTTTGTGAAATCAAACTTCCTTTTAAGATCCAGTAACACTTTGAAGCTCTCCTACTCCACTTTGAAGCTCTTCTACTCCGCATAATTTCACCTCCTTACTGCCAAAACAATTTTACCTTTCACTGGGAACCATATTCCAAATGTATAAAACAGTAAATTTCCCCTTTTGAGAGTTGACAGTCCTTTATTACAAGCACCCACACCAAAGCATTGATTTGTGTTCTTAGTTTTCCTTAAAGGGATGCTATACTTGTGCAGTAGCTGACTGCCTTCGGGCTCCTCCCCCAGTCGGTATCTTGGACAAAGTTTAAGATTTGTTAATGAAGTGGGAGGGCAGACTGGAGGAGGGGCCAGTACCATTTACTGCATGTGATAGGATTTCTATCATTGGCCTTTTTTATGTTTTTTTTTTTTTTTTAAAGAGCAAAGAATTTAATGGTGCCTTGCATCCTACATTTATACTGCGTTTAAAAAAAATTCTGTGCTGTTTTTTTCCAGATGCAGTTCATGTAACCCAGCTGGAGGGGGGATCACCCGTAGAGAAAAGCCAACACTAAGTTCTATATCCCCTACTTCCAGTACAATCAAAGCTGCTGAAAAAGCTCTCCTCTTCCGCGAGAATGGTAAAAGGACAAGACGCGGCACGGTGAAAGATCAAGATGGCTTCCTTATAGAAGATTGCTGGAAGGGATGCCATGTATTCCAGTCTTTTGTCTCCTGTCATATAGAGTGATGGTACCAATCATTTTTGTGGGAACACAAGTAGATTCCAGGAATTGCAAACCATGTACTGTATTTGGCTCTGCTATGAGAAGATGTAAAGTAACCTGAGCTGCATTGTGTACAGTTTCCTTGGGCAGAGGGAGGGTTAATTTTTGAATGCCTGGCCCTTTTCATTAATCACACTTTTCTTTATTCTACTTTATATATATATATATATATATATATATATTCAGTATATATATATATATATAGACGAGACTTGCCATTAACCCCTTCTCTCCCAGACGTTTAAAAATATATAAATATATATATATATTCAGTTTGCAGTAGACATTCCTTATGTATTATTTGTATTTATTTATGATTATCAGTTTAACAATTAATGTATCGAACACCTTATGAAGAGATGTATGGATGTATACAATTGTTTTGTTTTTTTTATGAAATGTATTCCATACAGAGCACTAAATATTTTAAGCCCGTATTATACAGTGAACGGGGTTAACAAGACTTTATAACGGGCGTCAGTAAATTGGTTACAGGCTGCGTCAATCTCTAGACATTGTTGGTGTCTAGGATTTCAGAAGGAAAATGGTTAACCGATTCGGAACGAATGCGACTCCATTTTTAAATCCCATTACTTTAATGGGAGGGTAAAAGGAATTTTGCTTTGTGCTTAGCGGGTCATTATTTTCAACATTTGACATGGTAATGCCTTTCAGAAATTGAATGTGAGGAATTGCTTTCATTGTATGTGTATTTTCCCTCTGAACCTGCGTATTAAATTGGGTTTATTTGTCTGGGGTTGGACAATACCTTTTAATTAAAAAGTGCCATAACCTTATATCTTTCCAAACAAAATAAGGACAAGTTTATTTTTCTTTGCAAAGTATAAAGCCTTCTGAAATGTAATTTTCTGCAAATCTTGGTAAGGAATAAATAAAAAGTATGTTTTTTATTGTTAAGTTCCCAAACCATTGTAATGACATGTTATACATGTGTGTTCAAAGCAAAACAGTGCAGAACCAGGCTTCAAGTTGCAACTGAGCTAGAAGTTTTTGCACACGATGCAAAATGGTTCTCCTTTCATGCCTATTTCTTAAGTATGTGTGTTTGGCTGTTAGCCACTCACAGCAATCTCATAGAATAATGGTGGATGTTCAAACATCTGTATCGGTTAAAGATTTATCATGACAATAAATCTTCATCAGGGCACCTTTTTATTCTCGGGTAATGCTGGGAGTTTTATTTTAGCTGGCGGCTTCACAAGTCGTAGGTTTGGATTGGATCAGATCTACAGCCAAATGGTCAGTCCGTTGTCTTTAGCTCAGTCAAATTCTAAAATGCTCAGCATTAGAAACTTTTGTCTCTCTTGTCTTAATAAAGATTAGCAAAGCGTTAGTGCTGTTGATCGGTGCTTGCCATGTACATAGTGAAATCTGCCTGCAGGATCGCTGGGAGGAAAGTGGACAGCATGAAAGCAATTCTGTACATAAATGTGTACTTGCTGCATTGTCTCTGCAGATTCTATTTTTGTTTAAAATATAAAAAGAAAAAAACAAAGAAAATGTATGTGATCGAGAATTGGTGAATTTTCAAATAAATACAGCTTCAACAAGGGTTCTGACATAAAGATGTTTTTATTTTCCCTGTGCATTGTACTTGTATCAAACAATATTAAGACTGCAATAATATAAACTTGGTTTTATCGTTCAGGTACTTGAACATTGCGTTTGTGTGTTTTACGCGCGTAGTATGGCCAACCAATCGCGGGTCCCGACACACGGTGTGTTCCAATGTTCGTTTCGGCTGATAATCGGCCCGTGTGTCGGGGATCGCTGTCCGATAAAGGACCTACACACGGGCCGTTTATCGTCCAAAATGAACGTTGCTACACATCATGCGTCTGTGGTCGGGACCCGCGATCGCACGTGTGTACGAGGCTTTAGTGTGTCCCCAATTACCTCCTACCCACAAAAATGTCGAATATATCGTGGCAAATAACATCATCACAAAGTTAACAATTACAGATAAATATCGCACCTCTCGCCATCTGTACCTTAAACTAATTGCCCTAGGATGTTCATTGTACTTTTCTATTTTTATTGTCCCTATAATAGACAATATAAGATCCCAAAACTGACTTGACTGTACATTACATATGACTGTTTTTCACCTGTGCATTGACTATTCTTCATCTTGGCTTGTTTATTTCATTATTCCCATTCTCCTTTAGGTCCTCATCCTGGGCAATGTTAATCAGTGCAAAAAGAGGAGAGGGGGTAAGGAGAGTATAATTGTCCCTTTAAAATGCAGAGCGCAGCAAGCAATCTTGTTTATCCCACCAATCCTTTATGTCCCTAAGCATCCAGTGTCTTAGCATAGTCATTTTCTAAGGCAGATCTTATCATTCTAGGATTAAGCTGACATTTGTTTTTCTGGGCACAAGGATAATTTAAGATTTCATGCTTTTTGGTTTCTTCACCCACTTGATGTACCGGCATTCTTTGTCCCTCTATCCGTAACAATTTAAGCTCCAGTGGGCCTGGCTGTAAGTATTGCTTTAAAAGAAAGTAAAACAAGTCTTGATGTAGTTAACACACCAGCAAATAAATTCATTGAATATATTTAGAGGTACCTTTGCTTTCTAAAAGGAGATAAATATCTTTTCTACTATTCCTGGGTAGTTTAGTGCAAATAAAACTCTCGGTTTCATTAAAGTGTATGTCCACCTAAGAAAACTACGTTTGGGGTTTCAGTTTTATTGAAGAATGGGTGGTAAAGGAGCTGTGTCTTACCTCCATTCTTCAATAAAACCTGCAGGAGCCAGGAGAGAAGGTAAGAAACTTACCCGGTCTCACGCTCCTCCGACGATCTTCTGATAGGCCCAGACAGACTTTGTACACTATGCGCTGCACATGTGGATAGAGTACAAAGTCCGGTGGAGGGGCGCGAGACTGGGTAAGTTTCTTTTATGAAGAACGGGAGGTAAGACACAGCTCCTTTACCTCCCGTTCTTTAATAAGACTGAAACCCCAAAAGTATTTTTCTTAGGTGAACATACTATTTAAAGAGCCCCGACACACCGTTCCAGTAGGGAAAAGGACATGGTCTCTCTCCTCCTTAAAAAGATATTTAAATTTGATGTAAACTGTAACCATTTGCCTTACCCTGTAAGATTAACAGGCATGTCCTCCCTTAAAACAAAAAACTGTTGACCTGTTGGTAAAAGTTCTGAGTATATATATCGCTTGGGAGCAGGTAACAGACAAGCGACCAGTTTTTTGTTTTTAATTTTAAGGGTGGAAATGCCCTTTAATACTTTTATTATTTCAAATTAGAATCTCCATAACCTACTGGTAGGTATCTAAATATCTAAAAAGATAGGGTGGACTCCATTATCCAGGGAGACATTACAAATGGGCCTTTGTTTTAACAACCTGTATTTCTCAAATTGATGCCACGAAATCAATGGACACCCAGTTACCATCAATAAATTGTACATGGCTTCTACCTTTTCCAGTTGGACATTTACCTCAAAATCCTTTTCATCTTCATGTAGTAGATGGCTGAGATCTTCATCTTCTAACAGGGCATCTACTGAAATCACCTCCTCCTCTACAGCTGCTAGAGTGGCACTGTTTGACTCTATGGGAGGATAAAGCAATGGAATTTCAGTTCTATTTCTACTCTTGACTTTACATAGGATTGCCCCGTCCATCAGAGGGAATTGGCAGCCCCTCCCCTAGAACGCCCACTCTAAGCCACATTATGCCTCCTGATCCAGCCCACAGATCGCCCACTCTTTGCCCCATTATGCCCCCTGATCCCGCCTCCTGCTGTCCCACCCAATCTCTGCCCTGGCCCGCCTCTTGTTATGTCGGTGTATAGTCACCACCATGCCCCCCTCCTCGGAGGTGCAGAAAATCTGGCAACCCTGTTTACACTATGTGGTTAATCAAGCACTGCTGTTGGTCATTGGTTTCCTATCCCTTGGAACATGAATGAATTGTAACTTTAAGTTTTGCTTTGAACAGATTGATTTACACATACTGATTTGTCAGACATTACTGTATTGGTGTTTTTAGAGATGTGATACTATTAAGGTTTCAATGTAAAAAGCTGTATAATTTATACAAGTAATTGTCTTACCTGTGCCGACTTCGTTTGCCACATCTGTAAGCGAATCATCGTTTGGAACCTCCAATCCTAAGACCTGGGTGAGAAATACATTCCTGAAAGACATAGTAGTATCTGGTAAGTTTCCAAACGCACAAATCATTTTTATATGTGTGGGATTTAGTGCTTATGAGCTTGAGCATGCTCAGATGGGACAGCTAGTTAGAACTAGAAAAAAAACAGGACATTGAGCAGCATTTCATTTTCATCAACAAAATGCCTGTTTCAAATGTGCTAGATATACTTGATTGAAGTTATTCTAAAAGGCTGTTAATTTATCAGTCTTAATATTCCTCTGTTTATTTTTGTAATTAAAATGTTATTAATATGGTCAATTATCATAATCTATCTAGACCTACATTTTGGCTTAATGCTATGGTATATATATGAGAAACTTTAAAGTACAAAATTTTATCCATGAAAAAATAAAAACAAACAAAACTGATTAAAAAGAAATAACTTGCGACAGGAAACGTGGTTTATGTGTTTCACATAAAGCAATTTGAACGTTCCTTCTTACGAAAATGAATTTAAACAAGAACCAATAGAGACCTGGGGCCTTAAAGACCCTGTCTGTGCACAAACCTTGGGATTTTTAGATCCTTAAGTCTGCAATCAAAAAGCTGATTTAGTATTTCCAAATTTTCCTGTTCCAGACTTTCAACTGCCTGTTTCAAATCATAAACTTCTTTCCTGTATAGTGAAACCTGTGGACAAAAGCAAAGGGAGATCAACGATAGCCAATATTGGAGAGAGGGAAGTTGTCCATATTCTAAATGTCCTACCACTTCCTATAAAAGATCAAAAGAATCCACAAGCACTATCGGTGTTCTAGGTCCAATCAACCAATTAAATCCAACCTAGTGACAAAGAGAAACTAATCTTATTTAAGTTCTAAGCTCATATTTCTGCATCGTCAAACTTGAATAATTTCCGTATTGTTTCATTTGATGGAGCTGTACTTTAAGTTCCCCCCTTTTGCCTTCTATATTTGCCACCTGGGGGCCAATTCAGAAAAGTGCAGTGTCGCAAGTTTGCAGCGGTATTTAATGAACGTGCCCTAAAAAATCATCTGTGCCGCAAACTACCAATATTGCACGATAATCTGTGTGGTATTTCTTATTGGTGGAATATATGGACAGAGTAAAATTACTGATGTAGTCTGTGTAACCATTACCAATACTGTGGTTTTATCAATGGACCCCTTATACAAATTAAACCTACCCATGAAATCTGCTTTAATTTCGGCAGTAGACATCGTACAACATACCTCTTTGTTCAACCAATCATTTTCATGAATTTCTTTATGGCTTTCAGTGTCGATTTCCTTGACTGCGCTCTGTAGGATAAATATATGTGTTAGATAGTAAGAATGTTTATATCCTGCCTCCCTCTGTAACAGGTGTCACCACATTTCCTCTGTATACACTGCAGGTGTATAGTTCAGGCCCATAGTTCAGGGAGGGTTTAGTAAAGTAATTGTGAGTAGAATGAGGATTATGTGTACAAAGGTTGGTTTTACCCCCATACCTGGAAAACGTGGATGTAGTAATTGGTATTAAAGGGCATGGCCACCACTCAAACTAAAAATTTAACCCACTACTGTTTTTTTTTTTATTCAAACTTTTTGGATTTTTTTGTTCACCATTGGCTTTAAAGGACAACTAAAGCCACATAACAACACTGAACCAGAAGGCAGAACACCTTGATATAAAACCAGTAATCTGTGTCTTACCTCTCATTTTGATACGGGCGCTGGAAAATTTACCTAAATAACATATGGTTTGTGCTTTACGTCACAGCATTCTAGTATCACACAGTTTGGTCAACGACCATTATGTTCTGCACATGCTCAGTCCTTAGCTATGGCAGAAACTTGTTACAGTTGGTCACACCCTTTAATAATCTTTAACCAATCCTTTTACAGGACAGATAAATCAAGGAAGCATGTCACTGAGGTCAGGAGGTGTGGCCTGACACTGCCCATACACACAGATACTTCCCCCAGATCTTTAACAGGTTTACATTTACTTTAATATAATTCACTGAAGTGGGATTTTATAGCTTATTGGTGTTTTTAGGGGGGTTGTTTTTTAGATTCTGGAGTATAAAAAATTGGGTTTAGTTCTCCTTTAATTTGCCAGATTTCGTATTTTTTCAGAAGATCGAAAATTCAAAATTGGAAGAGATTTTAGGAAGTTCGGCCATCTCTACCCAACATGTGTCCTTTGATCTGGCAACCTAACTCCATAGAAGGAAGCTATGTACGCATTGGTCTTGGCACAATATTTAGGTCATTTTGGTCATTTAGGTCATTTGGCCAAAATGTCTGCTGCTCCCCTTACAATGGAAGTCAATGGGGTTGGGTAGATAAAATGATAAGAAAAATAATTACCAGAGTTGCCAGTTTTTTCCTTTCCTCCATTAACTTCTCTGTTTCTTTGCCAATTTCCATTTTTGCTGTTTCAAGATTTTTCCTGAAATATTCTAGATAATGACAAAAAACAGGAACAAGATCAAACAAACGGCGACTATGGGAAGGCACAAGAGAAACCATTTATTCTATAGACCCCAAACACCGACTGGGAATGGCTAAACGCAGCTTGGCAGATGTTTATTGTTCTGTAAAGTTGCTTTGATCCCTCTTTAGATACACAAAGGCCACATTTGCCTTCCAGGCTAAACTGACTAATTCAGGTGGTGGCTTATGGGATGTTTTGTTCTGCAGCCATAAATAAAATGGCTCCAAGAATAAAATCTCCAAGAATACAATGAGTCTCTTTGGGCTTAGGCACAATTTTTCAGAGCCAACACAAACCCAGCACATTAACACAAACATATTACAAATAACTGAACTAGAACAGGTCTGACGGGAATCGGTACAGTTAGGAGGTAGGATATGGTATGAATGTGACAACCAACATAAAGACCTTGTGCCCTGGGAGTTCTAATGTGTTTTTCTGTATTCGGGACTGGGAAAATAAACCATTAAGTAGGAATAAAAGTTGGATTGACTATGAGATGGATCCAGATCTGATTCGCACTCTATGACACAAAACTCCCGGTTCTGAAATCATAAAGTTCTAATAACTTTCGTGTTTCCGAACTTCAGTATTTTGGATAATTCTCGAAAAGTACAGAGCTACTTTTAAGGGTTTTCAAACTACTTTTGTTAACAAACATTCTAGGCTACTTTTGGTACCCCTCAAACATAGGGCTGTATTTATACACTCGCAGTATCACTTTTTATCAATATTGCGGGTTAGTTAATGTACGTTTGCGGTCGTAAATGTACGACCAAACATTCGGTAATTAACAAACGTTTGGTCGCAGAATACCGTGCAGTAGTAGTAAACTACTACAATGGTATTCTATGGGGATCGTTTGTTATTGTAGATTTACGATCAGTACCGTTAACTCACGATTGTATCGTAATTTTATCGGAAATTAATGATTGTTAAACCGATCAGAAATTAACGATCGGTTTAACTATCGTTTTACCAATCGTTAAACTAAAAAGCGATACCACGGCTTTATAAATACAGCTCATAACCTTGTATATTTGGTAACCCTCAATAGTAGCCTTGTACATTCTGTAACCCTTGGAAGTAGCCTCGTATATTCGGTAATCTTTGAAAGTAGCCTTGTATATTTGGTAACCTTTGAAAGTAACCTTGTATATTCGGTAACCTTTGAAAGTAGCCTTGTATATTCGGTAACCTTAGAAAATAGCCTTGTATATTCGGTAACCTTTGAAAGTAGCCTTGTATATTTGGTAACCTTAGAAAGTAGCCTTGTATATTTGGTAACCTTTGGAAGTAGCCTTGTATATTTGGAAACCTTTGAAAGTAACCTTGTATATTCGGTAACCTTTGAAAGTAGCCTTGTATATTTGGTAACCTTAGAAAGTAGCCTTGTATATTCAGTAACCTTTGGAAGTAGCCTTGTATATTTGGAAACCTTTGAAAGTAGCCTTGTATATTTGGTAACCTTTGAAAGTAGCCTTGTATATTCGGTAACCTTAGAAAGTAGCCTTGTATATTCGGTAACCTTAGAAAGTAGTCTTGTATATTCGGTAACCTTATAAAGTAGCCTTGTATATTCGGTAACCTTTGAAAGTAGCCTTGTATATTCGGTAACCTTAGAAAGTAGCCTTGTATATTTGGTAACCTTTGAAAGTAGCCTTGTACATTCGTAACCATGGAAAGTTCGATCGGAAACATGAAAATAGCTTGCATGTACCAGAAGTTTGAGGGTATTATATCCCAGGTGCCTGAGCCGTCTACTGTGTTACCATGCTTTTTCTACCCATACCATTCTCGGATTTTATGGATTTTATTTTCTCATTGACTTCTATGGGTCCATTTTCAGATTTTCGATTTTTTTTTTTCAATTCCAAAAATCTGATAACAAAACGAAACTCACTCTAGTACACAGATACTTTGCCGTGACCGATTGAAAACCACGTGATCAGCTAAAATTTACCAATATTGCTAGTCTTATTGTTGGTTCCAGCAAAAAATTTCACCAATATTTTGACCCGAATGCTTGGAAATATCATACCAGTCAGCCAATGGGACTGTATCAACTCTGGTCTAATACAATTTATGGGCACCTTTGGGTGGGATTAATGGGACCCAGTAAACTCTTCTACATTGAATGTTCTACTTCCTATTTTTAGATGATCCCTCTCACAGTGAATGTGAATTTAGCCTGAAGTCCTTTCTGGTGCGTTAAAAATCCGACTGACCATTTATTTCACTGAAGTTCTGTTTATTGTGGTTTATTTCTGCTCCCAGGAGATAGATCTGTTTGGCATGGTCCTTGCTCCCTACATTCTTATACTTGGCCCAGTAATCCCTCTCAGACTGTTTTTCTGTTATCGTCCTCTTCAGAAGATTTATTCGACAGCGGATCTCTGAAAGGCAAATATTTTAGAAAAGAAGACAGGAAAGTTATTTTATCCTCCCAGTAAATCAAGTATCAGTGGAAAAAAGAAAATGCAGTACTGGGTTTATTTCTGCCAATATTAAAATATTTTTAAAGGAGAACTAAAGTGCAGGAAATAATACATTTTTAATTGTAACCCCCAAAGAAAACAATGTTTTGATAAAACCCAATGAGGTTAAAGGCTCAGGCCCTGACCAATGAAAGAAGCGCTTCTTCCCATTGGATAGTTGCCAGACTTAGGCAAGTCGGAGCTTGAACACTACAGTTTTCCTTTCAATGAACTTAGCTACAGCGAGGAATAGTTTAACATGCTATCGTTTCACAAACCATCCAATGAGAGGGCTAGAAACTCGACACGTCCTATGTTTAGAGTTTTATAATTCCTCTACCTAGTTTTTTACAATAAGTTAAATGATAATCTACACTGCACTACATAGCAAGGGAGGAAACCACAGTCTGCCATCCAAATGTCTGGGACATGAAGATTTCTTATCGATGTTTACATTTTCCAACTTCACCTGCTGCTGACACAGCCTTTTCTTCACTTTAACTCTAGTGGCCTAGGGCCATATTTATAAAGCCTTTAAAAGACTTTAACGATCGGCATTGTAAATTTACTATTGTTAAACCTATCGGAGATTATAAATCCCCATAGAATACCATTGTGGTAGTTTACTACTGCATGGTATTCTACGATCGAACGTTCCGTCGTAAATGTACGGCCGCGATCGTAAATTAACTATCGCTTTATAAATATGGCCCCTAAAGTGTATTTGTTTTGGGGTGTTACCCCTCCTTCCCCCCCAAAGTAACAATTCCATCAGAGCCAAATCTGTATTTGGGATCAGACCTATAGAATGGGGCTTACAATTAACAGCAGCAAAGGACCATGGGTAACAATAGGAAATGGGCCATAAATGTTTGGAATTGTTTTAACTTATTTTTTAGCATTCGCAACATTAATATCATAGCAAAATGGGTTCTCATTACACTGGGAATAACCTCAATGTTTATTATTCTCCTTAAATAACGTGGTTTTAGGTCTTTCTTTGGCCATCTCTAAGATGGCCACACACTTGGACCTATGTTACACAGGAAGAAAAGTGGCACCAATCCCGGGAGCCTCTGAGCAGTAAATATGAATTAACACTTGGGAAAACAAATTAAAGGGCATGTCCACCAATAAAACTAAAAATGGCAATTGTCACTTATTTGTTCCCAACCACAACTGATATATATTGCACTTTATTACCTGCATTACTAACCAGCCATCTTAATGCCCTGCAAATGTATGTCCTTTCCAATTGGTCCAACTCAATCAAGTGCATGCACACCACATATTGGTCAAACTCAATCCTTTCCTATTGGTCCAACTCAATCAAGTGTACGCACACCACATATTGGTCAAACTCAATCCTTTCCAATTGGTCCAACTCAATCTAGTGCATGCACACCACAATATGGTCCAAACTCATCCTTTCCAATTGGTCCAACTCAATCTAGTGCATGCACACCACATATTGGTCAAACTCCAATCCGTTCTATTGGTCCAACTCAATCAAGTGCATGCACACCACATAATGGTCAAACTCAATCCTTTCCTATTGGTCCAACTCAATCAAGTGTACGCACACCACATATTGGTCAAACTCAATCCTTTCCAATTGGTCCAACGCAATCTAGTGCATGCACCACATATGGTCAAACTCAATCCTTTCCTATTGGTCCAACTCAATCAAGTGCATGCACACCACATATGGTCAAACTCAATCCTTTCCTTTGGTCCAACTCAATCAAGTGTACGCACACCACATATGGTCAAACTCAATCCTTTCCATTGGTCAACTCAATCTAGTGCATGCACACCACATATTGGTCAAACTCAATCCTTCCTATTGGTCCAACTCAATCAAGTGCATGCACACCACATATTGGTCAAACTCAATCCTTTCCTATTGGTCCAACTCAATCTAGTGCATGCACACCACATATTGGTCAAACTCAATCCTTTCCTATTGGTCCAACTCAATCTAGTGCATGCACACCACATATTGGTCAAACTTCAATCCTTTCCATTGGTCCAACTCAATCTAGTGCATGCACACCACATATTGGTCAAACTCAATCCTTTCCTATTGTCCAACTCAATCAAGTGCATGCACACCCACATAATGGTCAAACTCAATCCTTTCCTATTGGTCCAACTCAATCAAGGTATCGCACACCACATATTGGTCAAACTCAATCCTTTCAATTGGTCCAACTCAATCTAGTGCATGCAACACACATATTGGTCAAACTCAATCCTTTTCATTGGTCCAACTCAATCAAGTGCATGCACACCACATATTGGTCAAACTCAATCCTTTCCTATTGGTCCAACTCAATCAAGTGCATGCACACCACATATTGGTCAAACTCAATCCTTTCCTATTGGTCACACCACACATTTGAAGGAAGATTGACAGACAGACAGATCAGTTAGTCCACAGGAAGCTAGCCACAGTGCAGCAAGGACTTTTAGCTCATAAAAGGTAAGTACTGATAGAGTAGGACCCAGCTGAAAAAGCAAACCTTGAAGTGGTGACTGGGCTTAAAATAATTTGGCCAAGTTATTGAACTAATTGCTTTTATTTATCCAGAGAGAAGGGCAGGCTTTTAAAGCAGCATCATAGAGGGAATAAACATGTAAGCAATTGAATGGGGTGTGCACTAGGCTTCTATTTTGTATGTATACTAAATTAAATTGGTCACTAGTTGCACTTTATAATGAATGTATACTATCCCATCTTTATATATTTTGTGATATAAATAGATAGATATCCTTAAGGTGGCCATACACGATCGTAATTATGATCTTAAACCGACCGATATTTTGATAGACAGATGTACAGTGTTAATTGTATGTAGATGTACCATAAATATTGTTCGACATTCAATTTGTTTTGTGATTAATGTCGAATGTCGTCCATTGTGAGGTTACATTACATTTACATTTAATCGGAACTTCAGAAAACACTACGATCATTTTACCAATCGACTTAAAAAACAACTTTCCCGATCGTAATTAGGATTGATGTTACGATCTAATGTCGCATAATAAGATCGGGAAAATGTACAATTTTTGGCACAATCGATGGAAATGTCTGATTGCAAGTCGGATTGTACAGAAACTTGGCCTAGTGTATGGTCACCTTTAGCCTTACTGTCCCCTCAAGTGTCTGTCACCAACCTCACCAACCTGCCAACCATTTATCAGTCTGTGTGCCAACCATTTATCAGCCTGTGCCAAAGATTTTCTGATTTTCAGTGTCTGTGTGCCAACAATTCATCAGAGTCTGTGCCGATGATTTTGTAATTATCGGTGTCTGTGTGCCAACCATGTATCAGAAACTGTGCCAATGACTTTATGACTATCAGTGTCTGTATGCCAACCATTTATTAGAATCTGGGTGCCAACCATTTTACCAGAGTCTAGGTGCAAACTATTCATTAGAGTCTGTGCCAATGATTTTATGATTATCAGTGTCTGTGTGCCAACCATTTATCAGAATCTGTGCCAATGATTTTTAATGTTTGTGCTAAAGTGTAATATGTTTGTGTTCTAGTTTGTGTGTTGTGTGAAACGTGCCTGAGTTGGTGCGTGCTATGGGGGGGCCCAGTATAGGGTGCAGAAAAGTCGATATTACCTTTAACGATTGTTAATTTACGCAGATGTCTGCTAGTTATTGAAAATCTATGACCGCGATTGTAGATTTATGATTGACCAGAGATGGATTTATGGATAGATCGTGACAGGAAATAAAAAACTTCCCTGCGTTTGCCGGTTTCCCCAGAAACACAGGCCCGATCGCATTGCACGAGCAGCAGTAGCAGAAGCTCATTCTGTAATGGCCGTCAGCCATTGGCCGTGACATCACTGTGACTGACGGCCATAACAAGGAAGTAGCTGTGAGCCGTGGTGCTGGATCGCGGGATAGTAAGTCTGTTTTCTCAGTCTAGGAGCAGCTTTGGTAACTGTAAGTAAAACGGATCCTGATTTTTGGGGGGTGTTCTATCATATACTAAATTATTGCAATAGGGGTGGATATGCCCTTTAACTATGCAGGGAGAAATGTTTATCTCCTCAACCAGGCCAACTCCATAGTAGGGTTGATCTGCAATACAGACCTGGGGCATTGGTTTTATACAATTACCATCTTTGCTACAAAACTTCCCAAAACATCAGGTACTTTTAGAAGTTCAACCCAATAGCAGGTAGTAGGATCCTTTACAACAATGCCACCTTGTGTTGTCTAAGGTCAAGGTACGACAAGGTTGGAATTTCATTTTAACACATGTTCTAATCATGAAAATAATAAAAGAAATAAAAAGTCACCTTCAATAAGTCTCTCCTTCTCTTGGCAGTATTCCCATTTCTCTTTAATTGCCAGATCTACTTGTTCCCGGTTAATAACTTCCTTTTTGGCCAGTTCCTTCTCTTGTACCTTGGCCTCACTTAAAAGAGTTTTAATGTGTCCTGTTTGTTCCTGTTTCAGACGTTCATTCTGTATGGGAAAGAATATTAACTCTTAAAGGATAACTATCGTGTGTATTTTTTGTTTTAAGTTTTTTAAGTTTTTTTTAAATACAGTTAAAATGAATAGTACTTGGACAGGGATATAGGACTGGTAATCCATACCTCCCAGTATTGTTTCTGTGAGGAGCACCAGCCCAAAGAAAACCAATTCTGCCAGTCTTCCTGCTGGCTTCAGCACTATCTTTAATACAGGAATAGTCCAGGACTAACCTGGCAAATGAAAACTGTTAGTGCTGTAGCTCCTCAACGAAACAATATTGCGAGGTAGGAATAATCAATCCGATCTTCATGTCCCAGGTATTTTAAATTTTTAAAAAGTTACATCTTTTCCAGAAAAGATGGAATCCGTAAACAAGAACAGTAATATGGTTCCCAATGGCAGTGTAATGATGCGAAGCTTCCAGTTCTGTTTATAAAACCACTAACTACATTTTTATGGCGTGCACGTGAACTATTTAAATTATTATTATTCCATAGCAGAATTAACTAGCCCCCCTATCTTCTCTGGATCTTAAAAGGTATCTCCATACATAAAATAGACATTTTTTTCCAGTTAAATTCACTCTTACCAGTCTTCACAGTCTTACCTATTGTTCTTCAATGAAATGACCAGGAGCAGACAGGGAACACTGAAAACTTATCTGCAATTGTGCTACATTGCAAAGGTTCGTTGGGACCTGTCAGAGAAACAGCAGAGGAGTGTGATTGAGGGAAAATACTTTCAACTTCCCTGCCTGCTGCGCTTGATCATTTAATTGGATAACAAGAGGTAAGACATAGCTTCTTTACATCCCGTCCTTCAATTTAACAGAAAAAAACAGTCTATTTTATTAAGGAGATACCCTTTAAGTTATAGGCTTGTAAAGTTACACTTCCTTGTCTGTCTGTGACAAGCACACAACGTTCTGTATAAAAAGCCCCACCCCCCAAAATGTATCTTTTTTAAAGCTAGTTACAGACCTGCAGTGGTGCTGGTGATGTCACAGCTCACAGTACTAGTAGGAAAAGCCGCCACCCTTTATACTGCTGTAACTTTGAACAGACTGCAGCTAGATGCACTATCCTGAAGTCATTTAAATGAGTATTAGTGTGTCCTTTTAATAAAGGACACTTGTATGGAGACTACGGTTCCCCTTTAATCTGTATTTCCTACCTATTTTGCAGTCATTCAAGATTTAAAGGGAAATGGTTTGGTGAAATTTCTAAAAGATTATAAAATAACGATCATAACCATTAGTTATTTTATGATACCAGCGTTGTATTTTACCACCATCGCTATTGTTACTGGTAATTATTTTACTATACCAGGCTTTCATTAGTTTTGCCCATAACACCTTTAACACCGTGGTCCTGTGATGCAATAAATCTTGCAAAGGGATATAATGTATCACATGGTCTTGCAAAGTTAATGGCACTTTAAATTCAAAAGGAACAGCTCGATTAAAAAAGTCATTATCTGAGATCGATCCTTCTGACCACAGGAAAAAATACTGCCCGGTATTTTATTACCACGCAGTGTCATCCCATTGATGGCTGGAGGCATTTTTATTAAGGTTCTGGTTGGAAAATAATGCTGCGTTGGTAAAATACTGATGACTATCTGTTTACGACTGCATCGCAAAACAACGCTGCAGTCGGTAATAAGATCAATATTGGTATTTAGAAACATCCCTTTAACAAGAAAAATGGTTTAAGATTAATATCCACAATGCGGATTAAACAATATCCATGAATGTGTGAGCTCAGGCATCCTCCGGAGGAGAGACGTACACTAGAGATGTATTGTACAGTACTAGCTGTTAGCTGACATGGGGCCATCTGCTAGAACAACTTTATGCAAATATCACACGAGAACAGAACAGCTTTAATGAGTCTTTTATCGTTAATGGAATTGCTCCGTTTTTTGACTCCCCAGGGAAACGTTACATTTTCTGCTCATTTTCTATTTTTACTTTTTTTATTATAAAATGATGTCAGTATATTTTATCCTGATTCTGCTCCCACTGTATTAATTATCATCTCCTGGTTAATAATACAGAAAGCTATGAAGGAAACACAAGATTAGACTTCAAGATACACAGTATTACCCCAGCATTAATTAGACCTGTAAATTGTAAAGGGGAAATAGACCCAATTTACCGTAATAAATAGACTTTGACCACAGCATAGTTTTTTTTAAAGTGCTACTGACTAAATGGAACCTTCTAATTACTCCCTTTAAAATGACATTGAAGGACGCTGGTAGATATGAAAAAAAGTTTTATTTCTCCAAAACTGTGCGTTACCGGTTCTAAGATTAGACTGAGTTTATATTAAACCAGGAAGATCTGTGTGGGTGAAAAATGTTTGTTTTAACTGTGACTGCAGAGCTATTTATTAATATAGAGAATACAATTTACTCTTTTAAAGGCATCACCCATTATTCATTATTACGGCAACAGAGTATCAACATGAACATCCCACAGTGTTGTGGCAAAATGTGGCTTCTCTTGGTGGTTCTTTACAATATACAATACAACTTACTTATCACTGATTGAGTGTTACTCGGCCAACCAATGAAAACACTAGCTTCTAGTTTCTTGCAGAATTCAAATTGGTTTGACAGACCGCCAAATAAGAAGGCAGCACCCAGACCAGCCCCAAGGGGAAGATGATACAGATGGAATCTCCATGAAGTGTGTTTTCCCAGGGGTAAAACGGGGATGTTTAAATCTTTGATTCCACTGTTTGAATTGATTTACATGGACTTACTCTGTCTTTATATCTTGAGTTCTTCTCTTCAGTTTGTTTCACCTCTGCCCTTAGTTCATCTATGGCGCTCTCTCTCATCTGAATCCTGAAAAAGCCACAAACACTCCAACCATTAAACTGAATTCTTTAGTAAATAGAGTCTGTAAGACACTAGTGGGGGTTTATAAAAGATCAACGATGGAACCAATGTTATATAGATTCTATAACCTACCCCTGTATTGGATTTCTATGGGAGGAACTGTAAGATTATAGCCTTATAATGTTACAGTTCCAGGAGGTAAAGGAAACCAGAAGCCACAAAGGGGTAGGTTATAATAAATAATGCACCCCAAACTGTAAATTAAAATTAGAAGTCACCTTGGAGTTCCGTGCCCTGTATAAAAGGTACTCGGCCTGCGGCCTTGTGATTTTATATGGTCACGGAACTCCTCGGTGACTTCTAATATCCTTATAATTTACAGTTGGGGGTACATTATCCACTATTTATCCACAATGTTTGGACTTTGGGCCATATGTTTAAACCCGCGGTATCGCTTTTTAGCAATGGCGTGGGTTAATTAATGTAAGATTGCGGTCGCAAATTTACGAATGAACATGCCAAACGTTCAGTTGTAGAATACCGTGAGGTAGTAAACTACCGCAATGGTATTCTATGTGGATCGGAAATCTACGATTTCATTATCGTAGATTTACGATTGGTACCAATAACTTACGATCATATCGTAATTTTACGATCGTTAAACCGATCGGAGGTTAACAATCGGAAATTAACGATCATTAAACCGATTGGAAATTAACGAATGGTTTAGCGATACCGCGACTTTATAAATACGGCCCTTTGTAACTTATTAGCTTCTCATTGCCACAGGTGTGACAACAAATTGCCTGCCAGTATGTAGTAAACATCAAAGAAACCATGAAAATACATCAGTGCTGTATTTTACCAATAAAACTTCATTCTTACAATGCATAGGTTCCAGACAGGATTGCCAGATATATCTGGTGCCCAGGTGGGTAGGCGTTAGGGGCATTCTGGGGTGGAGAGTGAGCTTTTTCGGGGGCAGGGCTGCCATGTCCGTACTTAGGACAGCATTTCAGCCCTGACTGCGTGACTTGGGATTTGTCCCTGCAGTCAGGACAATCCCCTCCAAATAGTGATGCCTGGCAACTGTAGTTCCAGAACATGTTTGGGGTCCCTGTCAACCCTTTTTTGGGAAAGGGAACATCCCTTTAAAGTAGTAGTTCACTCAAAAAGGCAACTATTCCTTTAATCCATTGATTGAAGAGCGGAAGGCATAGTAGCTATGCCTTACCTCCCGTTCTTCAATTAACTCACCAGGAGCGACGGACGAAGAAGCTTACCTTACAGCAAGCAGTGTGGTAACATTGACAAGTGATGTGTCTTAGAATACCGCCTACTTACTTGCTGCCGCCAGGTTATTCCGGACTTATTCTATATATTCCTATGTAATAATTACTTGTATTCTATATAAGGCTGTGCTCCCTCCTTCTTACAGGTACTGGTGATCCGACCCACCATCACCTTATTAGTTGGGGGACGGCAATAAGTAAGTCAGCCTGGGGGGGAGTATAAATCTGTCCCTGGGTATATTCTAATCAGGGCCAGTCATGGGACTAGAGGTGGCTTTAATATGCTTATTAATATTATCCTGTTTGTGATCCAGGCCGGGGCAGTCAGCACCGCAGTTTAAACCACTAATCTGGTAAGGTCAGGTCAGGACACTTACTGGTAGGCCAAGAGCGCTTCAGCAAAGGTCATTTTCTTCTCTCCAGAGCCACGGGACCCTTCCTTCTTCTTCTTCCCCTTCTTCCCCATGTTAGGAAATAGCTGCAATAACGTATAAAGTACTAAAAATAAACTGCATATCAGGGTAACCTAGTATATGGTATGTAGAATTATATTGGGTACGCAGCGCTGTACATATTGTGGTATCTGAACCTAGCTAGACACCCAGATATCAGGGGGATAACATGCAGCTGACAAAACCTTTTACAGACAAAATATGATCTTGGCAAAACCTGAGATGTCAATTAAAGGGCATGTCCACCCTTAAAAATAACTTTTGATATGCTGCTCCTCCATGTCTGGTAGCCCCAACCACATGATTAGTATTTTGCAAAAGCCCCCCAAATTCTTACTTACCTCCCCTCGTTCCTCCGCTGCACTGCCGGCCCTCTGCTTGTGAGAATGCAAGCAGAGGGGCGGGACCGGCAGTCGCGTCTGTGATTGGCTGAGCGGCAGCCAATCATGGACGCGGCTGCCGGTCATTCAGCGCAGCGGAGGAAAGAGGAGAGGTAAGTAAGAGTTTGGGGAGCTTTTGCAAAATACTAACCATGCGGTTGGGGCTACCATACATGGGGGAGTAAAAGGATTTACGCTAGTGGGGAGGGGAGTAGACACGGAGGGAGAGGAGGTGAGAGGGAGGGGGAGGGGGGGGAGAAGCCTGCAGTACGCATGACAAATATCTACCGGAGGCAAGGTAGCAGGCAGAGCCCTATATGGACTCTGCTAGCCTCCTGGTGGACTGTTTTTGGGACTTTAGGGGGGGTCTACAGGAGAACCCTATGGAGCTGGGATGTGAGGTAAGGATTACACTACACTACATGGTGGGGCCATTACTGGGGGGGATTATAGTTTTGGGGGTGGACATGCCCTTTAAAGGAGAACTAAAGTCTAATAATTAATTTTTGGTTATGCACCCTGCGATGTAAACCTCTAATGCTATAGTTTTACCTATAAAACACATAATTGACCTGTCCTTTCTTTATGTTTCCCATAGTCCTCTGTGGCTGGTGACATCATACCCATTCAAGTTTATGCAGCCAGTTTTGGCCAGACAGATGGAGGTACCAGCTGATGAAGAGCTTGAGAAATAAAGGAGGAGGAGCGTCCAAAATATGGATATGTGTAATATAGACTGAACTTTCCCTTTAATTGCATATTTGCCTCACAGGATCTTGGCTTTGTATCTTCTCCTAGCAGGGCTGGATTTATGGCAGTATTTTTTTGGGCCCTTGTTAAGCAGGGGTCAATCCAACCTCCTTCCAGCCTTAGTTGACCTTCCTCTCCAATATCTTTCTGTCTTCCAGGACTAATTTCCAGCTGTCACCTTATATAGTTATTTGGGCGACAGGTTATTTCTATGAACATTTTCTTACTGGCCCGGAGCCCAGGGAAGGGGCTGATGTCCTAATCTAGGAGTAAAGAGGCAAAAGAATCGGATCTTTCATGCAGCTCCATAGAAATCGATGCTGTTTTGGCAAAGGTCGTTCTAATGTGCGGAGAGCAGCTGAGCAGACAGGAAGGGAAGTGGAATGTTCCCCTCTGCGCGCTGCCAATAAAAACTCATTGTCGCCTTGTTTTCTGGCGGTGAGAAACCTACGCGTTTCGCACCGCTGCTCAGTTACTGGAGTTTTAATGTGTCATGTGGGATGTCAGGGGATCAAAGGGGCTTTTCATTGGCAGTGTCCTCAGGATACAGTCCAATTGGCCCATTTCAGTATGGAACAGATGTGACGACTGTAGCCAAAGACATTGTAGGGGATGTATGATATATATCTGGCTAAGATAATGCAGGCATTCTATTACACACCTGGCGATATTTTAACCTGACCATATGATATTCCGGTATTTCATTTGATTTTTGCCCTGTCTGAAGATATTTTGACCCAACCCGGCCATACAGTCATAGGATTGGTCGAAATATTCCCTTGATTAAAGGGAAATGTCAGATAATATCATTGCTTGGAATTGTAACTGATCCGAATTGCAGGTCTCCAGCTCTTGATGAACTGTAACTCTCAACTCTCTCGTATAATTCAAATGTTCCCTTTATTGGCTATATCACTATCACTAATTCCTATCCAACTGACTACCAATTATTATTGTGCCCGGGTGGGCCTGTGTGTACCCAGGCAGCATGTACCCAATAAATACAATTAGCTATGCAGTGATACATTATCAATACTTTTACCAGCACCCTGTCTATTATAGTCTATGGTAGTGCCCCCCATGCTATAGGGAGCACTGGCAATAGAGTTGGCACTAAAGGCATTTCTCTCTGGGCGCCGGTAATATTTTGCAACCATGTTAAAGGGGGTATGTATGTATGTATGTATGTATGTAAGTATGTATGTATGTATGTATGTATGTATAATTTTATTTATAAATCACCACTTGGGTACGCAGCGCTGTACATTATAAAATACAGAGTATACAAACAGGGGGATAAGTGCAAGACATTATACAGATAGATATAAATTATTAATACAATTTCATACATTGTTAAGAAAGCTATATTATATATATATATATGTTTAAATTGATATAAGTCAACAGGCCCCAACACATTAGGAATGAGATCCCTGCCCCAAAGAGCTTACAATCTAAGGAATTGAAATTTAGCTCCTAACTAACAATCCCAACTAAACACTACGTACCCACCGTGCTTTGCTGACAGGTCTTCTCCCTCTCCCACAATGTTACAATGTATCTCCAGCAACCAGCAACATTCCACAGTTACCGGGGAAACAGCAATGTCTCAAGGGATAGGTTCAGATTAAGGAATTCTAAGTTTAGCAGTGGTAGCTGCCACCTGCTGGCCACTGAATGCTGTACTGTTTCTGTGATACCTTTATTGACTAACTAATTAAAAATGAAGCGAGCTTTCGGGAGTCCCTAAGCCCCCTTCATCAGGCTGAATGTTTACAAAAGAAACTGAGAAATCACAAACTTATATACACATGGACAGTAAACATCAACAAATTGAACAGATGACCAGTACAGATACAACTGTAACAGTCTGGATCTGTACCTGGTCATCTGTTCAATTTGTTTGATGTTTACTGTCCCCTGTGGTATATAAGTTTGTGATTTCTCAGTTTCTTTTGTAACATCCAGCCTGATGAAGGGGGCTTAGGACTCCCGAAAGCTTGCTTAATTTTTTTATCTAGTTAGCCAATAAAAGGTATCACAGCTCTACTTCTCTTCTCTTACTTAGGGCTAACACGGTACAAACCTCAACCATTGTAATGTTTCTGGAAATATACCAGTAGGATTCAGTTGGATTAAAGGACAAGTAAACCCACTTTTTTCACTCCTCTTACGTCAAGGCTCTGTAGCAGTTAATTATGAAATTATGTATGGCTACATGGAAATCAATGCAGTCTGCATCATGCTTCTAATCTAAATACCAACCAGCCTTTCTGCATGTTTGTGTCTTAAAGGGAAATGTGATGTCTGGGTTGTGGGATCATTCATTTTATTACACATTAATGTGATCAGCCATGCTGCATATGTCTAATGAACTTCTACACAGCCTTGTAATCTGATTGCTCAAGATTGCTTTTAATCTGTCACAGTATCCCAGATAATGCTTTAAATATGCCCAGAATCTCCTACAAATTGCCATATAATCTGCCACCATCTCTCACAGATTGAATTCTCTGCATACCCTTTAATAATTCTACTTAAAGGGCATGTCCACCCTAAAATCAAACTTTTGCCATATGATACAACAAGTTTGTTTGGGGGGGTGGACATGCCCTTTAATGAAACAACATAGTACAGAGCTGCAGAGGGAGGATAATGAAGTGATTTTAGCACAGCTCTGTGTAATGTATTTCTCAATAGTGTCCCTATTTAAAGGGGGATGTTGGAGGGTATGTAACAACATAGTACAGAGCTACAGGGGGAGGATAATGAAGTGACCCTGATCTTAGCACAGCTCTGTGCAATGTATTTCTCAATAGTGTCCCTATTTAAAAGGGAATGTTGGAGGGTATGATTACACAGAGCTGTGCTAAGATCAGGGTCACTTCATTATCCTCCCCCTGCAGCTCTGTACTATATTGTTAACATACCCTCCAACATTCCCCTTTAAATAGGTACACTATTGAGAAATACATTACACAGAGCTGTGCTAAGATCAGGGTCACTTCATTACACCCCCCCCCCCCCCATACAATACATGGTGGGGCCATTACTGGGGGGGATTATAGTTTTGGGGGTGGACATGCCCTTAAAGGAGAACTAAAGTCTAATAATTAATTTTTGGTTATGCACCCTGCGATGTAAACCTCTAATGCTATAGTTTTACCTATAAAACACATAATTGACCTGTCCTTTCTTATGTTTCCCAATTCCTCTGTGGCTGGTGACATCATACCCATTCAGTTTATGCAGCCAGTTTTGGCCAGACAGATGGAGGTACCAGCTGATGAAGAGCTTGAGAAAATAAGGAGGAGGAGCGTCCAAAATATGGATAGTGTAATATAGACTGAAATTTCCCTTTAATTGCATATTTGCCTCACAGGATCTTGTTTGTATCTTCTCCTAGCAGGGCTGGATTTATGGCAGTATTTTTGGGCCCTTGTTAAGCAGGGGTCAATCCAACCTCCTTCCAGCCTTAGTTGACCTTCCTCTCCAATATCTTTCTGTCTTCCAGGACTAATTTCCAGCTGTCACCTTATATAGTTATTTGGGCGACAGGTTATTTCTATGAACATTTTCTTACTGGCCGGAGCCCAGGGAAGGGCTGATGTCCTAATCTAGGAGTAAAGAGGCAAAAAAAATCGGATCTTTCATGCAGCTCCATAGAAATCGATGCTGTTTTGGCAAAGGTCGTTCTAATGTGCGGAGAGCACGGAGGACAGGAAGGGAAGTGGAAGTTCCCCTTGCGCGCTGCCAATAAAAACTCATTGTCGCCTTGTTTTCTGGCGGTGAGAAACCTACGCGTTTCGCACCGCTGTCAGTTACTGGGTTTTATGTGTCAGTGGGATGTCAGGGGATCAAAGGGGCTTTTCATTGGCAGTGTCTCAGGATACAGTCCAATTGGCCCATTTCAGTATGGAACAGAGTGACGACTGTAGCCAAGACAAGTTAGGGGATGTATGATATATATCTGGCTAAGATAATGCAGGCATTCTATTACACACCTGGCGATATTTTAAACTGACCTATGATATTCCGGTATTTCATTTGATTTTTGCCCTGTCTGAAGATATTTTGACCCAACCCGGCCATACAGTCATAGGATTGGTCGAAATATTCCCTTGATTAAGGGAAATGTCAGATAAATCATTGCTTGGAATTGAAAATGATCGAATTGCAGGTCTCCAGCTTTTGATGAACTGTAACTCTCAACTCTCTCGTATAATCAAATGTTCCCTTTATTGGCTATATCACTATCACTAATTCCTATCAACTGACTACCAATTATTATTGTGCCCGGGTGGGTGTGTGTACCCAGGCAGCATGTACACAATAAATACAATTAGCTATGCAGTGATACATTATCAATACTTTTACCAGCACTGTCTATTATAGCTATGGTAGTGCCCCCAGCATAGGGAGCACTGGCAATAGAGTTGGCACTAAAGGCTTCTCTTCTGGGCGCGGTAATATTTGCAACCATGTTAAAGGGGGTATGTATGTATGTATGTATGTATGTAAGTATGTATGTATGTATGTATGTATGTATAATTTTATTTATAAATCACCACTTGGGTACGCAGCGCTGTACATTATAAAATACAGAGTATACAAACAGGGGGATAAGTGCAAGACATTATACAGATAGATATAAATTAAATTAAATCAATTTCATACATTGGTTAAGAAAGCATATATATATATATATATATGTTAAATTGATATAAGTGCAACAGGCCCCAACACATTAGGAATGAGATCCCTGCCCAAAGAGCTACAATCTAAGGAATGAAATTTAGCTCCTAACTAACAATCCCAACTAAACACTACAGTACCCACCGTGCTTTGCTGATCAGGTGCTTCTCCCCTCCACAACTGTTACAATGTATCTCCAGCAACCAGCAACATTCCACAGTGACCGGGGCAACAGCAAATCTCAAGGGATAGGTTCAGATTAAGGAATTCTAAGGTTTAGCAGTGGTATGCTGCCACCTGCTGGCCACTGAATGCTGTACTGTTTCTGTGATACCTTTATTGACTAACTAAATTAAAAAAAGAAGCGAGCTTTCGGGAGTCCTAAGCCCCCTTCATCGGCTGAATGTTACAAAAGAAACTGAGAAATCACAAACTTATATACACATGGGGACAGTAAAAATCAAACAAATTGAACAGATGACCAGGTACAGATACAGACTGTATACAGTCTGGATCTGTACCTGGTCATCTGTTCAATTTGTTTGAGTGTACTGTCCCATGTGTATATAAGTTTGTGATTTCTCAGTTTCTTTTGTAACATCCAGCCTGATGAAGGGGGCTTAGGACTCCCGAAAGCTGCTTAATTTTTTTATCTAGTTAGCCAATAAAAGGTATCACAGCTCTACTTCTCTTCTCTTTAGGGCTAACACGGTACAAACCTCAACCATTGTAATGTTTCTGGAAATATACCAGTAGGATTCAGTTGGATTAAAGGACAAGTAAACCCACTTTTTCACTCCTCACGTCAAGGCTCTGTAGCAGTTAATTATGAAATTATGTATGGCTACATGGAAATCAATGCAGTCTGCAACATGCTTCTAATCTAAATACACAACCAGCCTTTCTGCATGTTTGTGTCTTAAAGGGAAATGTGATGTCTGGGTTGTGGGATCATTCATTTTATTACACATTAATGTGATCAGCCATGCTGCATATGTCTAGAACTTCTACACAGCCTTGTAATCTGATTGTCAAGATTGCTTTTAATCTGTCACAGTATCCCAGATAATGCTTTAAATATGCCCAGAATCTCCTACAAATTGCCATATAATCTGCCACCATCTCTCACAGATTGAATTCTCTGCATACCCTTTAATAATTCTACTTAAAGGGCATGTCCACCCTAAAATCAAACTTTTGCCATATGAACAACAAGTTGTTTGGGGGGGTGGACATGCCCTTTAATGAAACAACATAGTACAGAGCTGCAGAGGGAGGATAATGAAGTGATTTTTAGCACAGCTCTGTGCAATGTATTTCTCAATAGTGTCCCTATTTAAAGGGGGATGTTGGAGGGTATGTAACAACATAGTACAGAGCTACAGGGGGAGGATAATGAAGTGACCCTGATCTTAGCACAGCTCTGTGCAATGTATTTCTCAATAGTGTCCCTATTTAAAGGGGGATGTTGGAGGGTATGTAACAACATAGTACAGAGCTACAGGGGGAGGATAATGAAGTGACCCTGATCTTAGCACAGCTCTGTGCAATGTATTTCTCAATAGTGTCCCTATTTAAAAGGGAATGTTGGAGGGTATGATTACACAGAGCTGTGCTAAGATCAGGGTCACTTCATTATCCTCCCCCTGCAGCTCTGTACTATATTGTTAACATACCCTCCAACATTCCCCTTTAAATAGGTACACTATTGAGAAATACATTGGGTGTTCTACACATCATGCGTCTGTGGTCGGGACCCGCGATCGCACGTGTGTACGAGGCTTTAGTGTGTCCCCAATTACCTTCCTACCCACAAAAATGTCGAATATATCGTGGCAAATAACATCATCACAAAGTTAACAATTACAGATAAATATCGCACCTCCGCCATTGTACCTTAAATATTGCCCTAGGATGTTCATTGTACTTTTCTATTTTATTGTCCCTATAATAGACAATATAAGATCCCAAAACTGACTTGACGTACATTACATTGACTGTTTTTCACCTGTGCATTGACTATTCTTCATCTTGGCTTGTTTATTTCATTATTCCCATTCTCCTTTAGGTCCTCATCCTGGGCAATGTTAATCAGTGCAAAAAGAGGAGAGGGGGTAAGGAGAGTATAATTGTCCTTTAAAATGCAGAGCGCAGCAAGCAATCTTGTTTATCCCACCAATCTTTATGTCCCTAAGCATCCAGTGTCTTAGCATAGTCATTTTCTAAGGCAGATCTTATCATTCTAGGATTAAGCTGACATTTGTTTTTCTGGGGCACAAGGATAATTTAAGATTTCATGCTTTTGGTTTTTTCACCCACTGATGTACCGGCATTCTTTGTCCCTCTATCCGTAACAATTTAAGCTCAGTGGGCCTGGCTGTAAGTATGCTTTAAAAGAAAGTAAAACAAGTCTTGATGTAGTTAACACACCAGCAAATAAATTCATTGAATATATTTAGAGGTACCTTTGCTTTCTAAAAGGAGATAAATATCTTTTCTAATATTCCTGGGTAGTTTAGTGCAAATAAAACTCTCGGTTTCATTAAGTGTATGTCCACCTAAGAAAACTACGTTTGGGGTTTCAGTTTTATTGAAGAATGGGTGGTAAAGGAGCTGTGTCTTACCTCCATTCTTCAATAAAACCTGCAGGAGCCAGGAGAGAAGGTAAGAAACTTACCCGGTCTTCACGTCCTCCACGATCTTCTGATAGGCCCAGACAGACTTTGTACACTATGCGCTGCACATGTGGATAGAGTACAAAGTCCGGTGGAGGGGCGCGAGACTGGGTAAGTTTCTTTTATGAAGAACGGGAGGTAAGACACAGCTCCTTTACCTCCCGTTCTTTAATAAGACTGAAACCCCAAAAGTATTTTTCTTAGGTGAACATACTATTTAAAGAGCCCCGACACACCGTTCAGTAGGGAAAGGACATGGTCTCTCTCCTCCTTAAAAAGATTTAATTTGATGTAAACTGTAACATTTGCCTTACCCTGTAAGATTAACAGGCATGTCCTCCCTTAAAACAAAAAACTGTTGACCTGTTGGTAAAAGTTCTGAGTATATATATCGCTTGGGAGCAGGTAACAGACAAGCGACCAGTTTTTTGTTTTTAATTTTAAGGGGGAAATGCCCTTTAATACTTTTATTATTTCAAATTAGAATCTCCATAACCTAATGGTAGGTATCTAAATATCTAAAAAGATAGGGTGGACTCCATTATCCAGGGAGACATTACAAATGGGCCTTGTTTTAACAACCTGTATTTCTCAAATTGATGCCACGAAATCAATGGACACCCAGTTACCATCAATAAATGTACATGGCTTCCCTTTCCAGTTGGACATTTACCTCAAAACCTTTTCTCTTCATGTAGTAGATGGCTGAGATCTTCTCTTCTAAAGGGCATCTACTGAAATCACCTCCTCCTCTACAGCTGCTAGAGTGGCAAGTTTGACTTATGGGAGGATAAAGCAATGGAATTTCAGTTCTATTTCTACTCTGACTTTACATAGGATTGCCCCGTCCATCAGAGGGAATTGGCAGCCCCTCCCCTAGAACGCCCACTCTAAGCCACATTATGCCTCTGATCCAGCCCACAGATCGCCCACTCTTTGCCCCATTATGCCCCCTGATCCCGCCTCCTGCTGTCCCACCCAATCTCGCCCTGGCCGCCTCTTGTTATGTCGGTGTATAGTCACCACCATGCCCCCCTCCTCGGAGGTGCAGAAAATCTGGCAACCCTGTTTACACTATGGGTTAATCAAGCACTGCTGTTGGTCATTGGTTTCCTATCCCTTGGAACATGAATGAATTGTAACTTTAAGTTTTGCTTTGAACAGATTGATTTACACATACTGATTTGTCAGACATTACTGTATGGTGTTTTTTAGAGATGTGATACTATTAAGGTTTCAATGTAAAAAGCTGTATAATTTATACAAGTAATTGTCTTACTGTGCCGACTTCGTTTGCCACATCTGTAAGCGAATCATCGTTTGGAACCTCCAATCCTAAGACCTGGGTGAGAAATACATTCCTGAAAGACATAGTAGTATCTGGTAAGTTTCCAAACGCAACAAATCATTTTTATATGTGTGGGATTAGTGCTTATGAGCTTGAGCATGCTCAGATGGGACAGCTAGTTAGAACTAGAAAAAAAACAGGACATTGAGCAGCATTTCATTTTCATCAACAAAATGCCTGTTTCAAATGTGCTAGATAACTTGATGAAGTTATTCTAAAAGGTGTTAATTTATCAGTCTTAATATTCCTCTGTTATTTTTGTAATTAAAATGTTATTAATATGGTCAATTATCATAATCTATCTAGACCTACATTTTGGCTTAATGCTATGGTATATATATGAGAACTTTAAAGTACAAAATTTTATCCATGAAAAAATAAAAACAAACAAAAATGATTAAAAAGAAATAACTTGCGACAGGAAACGTGGTTTATGTGTTTCACATAAAGCAATTTGAACGTTCTTCTTACGAAAATGAATTTAAACAAGAACCAATAGAGACCTGGGGCCTTAAAGACCCTGTCTGTGCACAAACCTTGGGATTTTTAGATCCTTAAGTCTGCAATCAAAAAGCTGATTTATTTCCAAATTTTCTGTTCCAGACTTTCAACTGCCTGTTTCAAATCATAAACTTCTTTCTGTATAGTGAAACCTGTGGACAAAAGCAAAGGGAGATCAACGATAGCCAATATTGGAGAGAGGGAAGGTGTCCATATTCTAAATGTCCTACCACTTCCTATAAAAGATCAAAAGAATCCACAAGCACATCGGTGTTCTAGGTCCAATCAACCAATTAATCCAACTAGTGACAAAGAGAAAACTAATCTTATTTAAGTTCTAAGCTATTTTCTGCATCGTCAAACTTGAATAATTTCCGTATGTTCATTGATGGAGCTGTACTTTAAGTTCCCCCTTTTGCCTTCTATATTTGCCCCTGGGGGGCCAATTAGAAAGTGCAGTGTCGCAAGTTTGCAGCGGTATTTAATGAACGTGCCCTAAAAAATCATCTGTGCCGCAAACTACCAATATTGCACGATAATCTGTGTGGTATTTCTTATTGGTGGAATATATGGACAAGTAAAATTACTGATGTAGTCTGTGTAACCATTACCATACTGTGGTTTTATCAATGACCCCTTATACAAAATTAAACCTACCCATGAAATCTGCTTTTTCGGCAGTAGACATCGTACAACATACCTCTTGTTCAACCAATCATTTTCATGAATTTCTTTATGGCTTTCAGTGTCGATTTCCTTGACTGCGCTCTGTAGGATAAATATATGTGTTAGATAGTAAGAATGTTTATATCCTGCCTCCTCTGTAACAGGTGTCACCACATTCCTCTGTATACACTGCAGGTGTATAGTTCAGGCCCATAGTTCAGGGAGGGTTGTTAGTAAAGTAATTGTGAGTAGAATGAGGATTATGTGTACAAAGGTTGGTTTTACCCCCATACCTGGAAAACGTGGATGTAGTAATTGGATTAAAGGGCATGGCCACCACTAAACTAAAAATTTAACCCACTACTGTTTTTTTTTTTATTCAAACTTTTTGGATTTTTTTTGTTCACCATTGGCTTTAAAGGACAACTAAAGCCACACTAACAAACATGAACCAGAAGGCAGAACACCTTGATATAAAACCCAGTAATCTGGTCTTACCTCTCATTTTGATACGGGCGCTGGAAAATTTACCTAAATAACATATGGTTTGTGCTTTACGTCACAGCATTCTAGTATCACACAGTTTGGTCAACGACCATTATGTTCTGCACATGCTCAGTCCTTAGCTATGGCAGAAAAACTTGTTACAGTTGGTCACACCCTTTAATAATCTTTAACCAATCCTTTTACAGGACAGATAAATCAAGGAAGCATGTCACTGAGGTCAGGAGGTGTGGCCTGACACTGCCCATACACAAGATACTTCCCCAGATCTTTAACAGGTTTACATTTACTTTAAATAATTCACTGAAGTGGGATTTATAGCTTATTGGTGTTTTTAGGGGGGTGTTTTTTAGATTCTGGAGTATAAAAAATTGGGTTTAGTTCTCCTTTAATTGCCAGATTTCGTATTTTTTCAGAAGACGAAAATTCAAAATTGGAAGAGATTTTAGGAAGTTCGGCCATCTCTACCCAACATGTGTCCTTTGATCTGGCAACCTAACTCCATAGAAGGAAGCTATGTACGCATTGGTCTTGGCACAATATTTAGGTCATTTGGTCATTTAGGTCATTTGGCCAAAATGTTGCTGCTCCCCTTACAATGGAAGTCAATGGGGTTGGGTAGATAAAATGATAAGAAAATAATTACCAGAGTTGCCAGTTTTTCCTTCTCCATTAACTTCTCTGTTCTTTGCCAATTTCATTTTTGCTGTTTCAAGATTTTCCTGAAATATTCTAGATAATGACAAAAAACAGGAACAAGATCAAACAAACGGCGACTATGGGAAGGCACAAGAGAAAACCATTTATTCTATAGACCCCAAACACCGACTGGGAATGGCTAAAACGCAGCTTGGCAGATTATTGTTCTGTAAAGTTGCTTTGATCCCTCTTTAGATACACAAAGGCCACATTTGCCTTCCAGGCTAAACTGACTAATTCAGGTGGTGGCTTATGGGATGTTTTGTTCTGCAGCCATAAATAAAATGGTCCAAGAATAAAATTCCAAGAATACAATGAGTCTCTTTGGGCTTAGGCACAATTTTTCAGAGCCAACACAAACCCAGCACATTAACACAAACATATTACAAATAACTGAACTAGAACAGGTCTGACGGGAATCGCGTACAGTTAGGAGGTAGGATATGGTTATGAATGTGACAACCAACATAAAGACCTTGTGCCCTGGGAGTTTAATGTGTTTCTGTATTCGGGACTGGGAAAAATAAACCATTAAGTAGGAATAAAGTTGGATTGACTATGAGATGGATCCAGATCTGATTCGCACTCTATGACACAAAACTCCCGGTTCTGAAATCATAAAGTTCTAATAACTTTCGTGTTTCCGAACTTCAGTATTTTGGATAATTCTCGAAAAGTACAGAGTACTTTTAAGGGTTTTCAAACTACTTTGTTAACAAACTTCTAGGCTACTTTTGGTACCCCTCAAACATAGGGCTGTATTTATACACTCGCAGTATCACTTTTTATCAATATTGCGGGTTAGTTAATGTACGTTTGCGGTCGTAAATGTACGACCAAACATTCTGGTAATTAACAAACGTTTGGTCGCAGAATACCGTGCAGTAGTAGTAAACTACTACAATGGTATTCTAGGGGCGTTTGTTATTGTAGATTTACGATCAGTACCGTTAACTCACGATTGTATCGTAATTTTATCGGAAATTAATGATTGTTAAACCGATCAGAAATTAACGATCGGTTTAACTATCGGTTTACCAATCGTTAAACTAAAAAGCGATACCAAGGCTTTATAAATACAGCTCATAACCTTGTATTTGGTAACCCTCAATAGTAGCCTGTACATTCTGTAACCCTTGGAAGTAGCCTCGTATATTCGGTAATCTTTGAAAGTAGCCTTGTATATTTGGTAACCTTTGAAAGTAACCTTGTATATCGGTAACCTTGAAAGTAGCCTTGTATATTCGGTAACCTTAGAAAATAGCCTTGTATATCGGTAACCTTTGAAAGTAGCCTTGTATATTTGGGAACCTTAGAAGTAGCCTTGTATATTTGGTAAACTTGGAAGTAGCCTTGTATATTTGGAAACCTTGAAAGTAACCTTGTATAATCGGTAACCTTTGAAAGTAGCCTTGTATATTTGGTAACCTTAGAAAGTAGCCTTGGATATTCAGTAACCTTGGAAGTAGCCTTGTATATTTGGAAACCTTTGAAAGTAGCCTTGTATATTTGGTAACCTTTGAAGTAGCCTTGTATATTCGGTAACCTTAGAAAGTAGCCTGTATATTCGGTAACCTTAGAAAGTAGTCTTGTATATTCGGTAACCTTATAAAGTAGCTTGTATATTCGGTAACCTTTGAAAGTAGCCTTGTATATTCGGTAACCTTAGAAAGTAGCCTTGTATATTTGGTAAACCTTTGAAAGTAGCCTTGTACATTCGTAACCATGGAAAGTTCGATCGGAAACATGAAATAGCTTGCATGTACCAGAAGTTTGAGGGTATTATATCCCAGGTGCCTGAGCCGTCTAGTGTTACCATGTTTTCTACCCATACCATTCTCGGATTTATGGATTTTATTTTCTCATTGACTTCTATGGGTCCATTTTCAGATTTTCGATTTTTTTTTTCAATTCCAAAAATCTGATAACAAAACGAAACTCACTCTAGTACACAGATACTTTGCCGGGACCGATTGAAAAACACGTGATCAGCTAAAATTTACCAATATTGCTAGTCTTATTGTTGGTTCCAGCAAAAAATTTCACCAATATTTTGACCCGAATGCTTGGAAATATCATACCAGTCAGCCAATGGGACGTATCAACTGTCTAATACAATTTATGGCACCTTTGGTGGGATAATGGGACCCAGTAAACTCTTCTACATTGAATGTTTACTTCCATTTTAGTGATCCCTCTCACAGTGAATGTGAATTTAGCCTGAAGTCCTTTCTGGTGCGTTAAAAATCCGACTGACCATTTATTTCACTGAAGTTCTGTTTATTGTGGTTTATTTTGCTCCAGGAGATAGATCTGTTTGGCATGGTCCTTGCTCCCTACATTCTTATACTTGGCCCAGTAATCCCTCTCAGACTGTTTTTCTGTTATCGTCCTCTTCAGAAGATTATTCGACAGCGGATCTCTGAAAGGCAAATATTTAGAAAAGAAGACAGGAAAGTTATTTTATCCTCCCAGTAAATCAAGTATCAGTGGAAAAAAGAAAATGCAGTACTGGGTTTATTTCTGCCAATATTAAAATATTTTTAAAGGAGAACTAAAGTGCAGGAAATAAACATTTTTAATTGTAACCCCCAAAGAAAACAATGTTTTGATAAAACCCAATGAGGTTAAAGGCTCAGGCCTGACCAATGAAAGAAGCGCTTCTTCCCATTGGATAGTTGCCAGACTTAGGCAAGTCGGAGCTTGAACACTACAGTTTCTTTCATGAACTTAGCTACAGCGAGGAATAGTTTAACATGCTATCGTTTCACAAACCATCCAATGAGAGGGGCTAGAAAACTCGACACGTCCTATGTTTAGAGTTTATAATTCCTCTACCTAGTTTTTTACAATAATTAAATGATAATCTACACTGCACTACATAGCAAGAGGAGGAAACCACAGTCTGCCATCCAAATGTCTGGGACATGAAGATTTCTTATCGATGTTACATTTTCCCACTTCACCTGCTGCGACACAGCCTTTCTTCACTTTAACTCTAGTGGCCTAGGGCCATATTTATAAAGCCTTTAAAAGACTTTAACGATCGGCATTGTAAATTTACTATTGTTAAACCTATCGGAGATTATAAATCCCCATAGAATACCATTGTGGTAGTTTACTACTGCATGGTATTCTACGATCGAAATTCCGTCGTAAATGTACGGCCGCGATCGTAAATTAACTATCGCTTTATAAATATGGGCCTAAAGTTGTATTGTTTGGGGTGTTACCCCTCCTTCCCCCCCAAAGTAACAATTCCATCAGAGCCAAATCTGTATTGGGATCAGACCTATAGAATGGGGCTTACAATTAACAGCAGCAAGGACCATGGGTAACAATAGGAAATGGGCCATAAATGTTTGGAATTGTTTTAACTATTTTTAGATTCGCAACATTAATATCATGCAAAATGGGTTCTCATTACACTGGGAATAACCTCAATGTTTATTATTCTCCTTAAATAACGTGGTTTTAGGTCTTTCTTTGGCACTCTCTAGATGGCCACCACACTTGGACCTATGTTACACAGGAAGAAAAGTGGCACCAATCCCGGAGGCCTCTGAGCAGTAAATATGAATTAACACTTGAAAAAACAATTAAGGGCATGTCCACCAATAAAACTAAAAAATGGCAATTGTCACTTATTTGTTCCCAACCACAACTGATATATATTGCACTTATTACCTGCTATACTAACCAGCCATCTTAATGCCCTGCAAATGTATGTCCTTTCCAATTGGTCCAACTCAATCAAGTGCATGCACACCACATATTGGTCAAACTCAATCCTTTCCTATTGGTCCAACTCAATCAAGTGTACGCACACCACATATTGGTCAAACTCAATCCTTTCCAATTGGTCCAACTCAATCTAGTGCATGCACACCACATATTGGTCAAACTCAATCCTTTCCAATTGGTCCAACTCAATCTAGTGCATGCACACCACATATTGGTCAAACTCAATCCTTTCCTATTGGTCCAACTCAATCAAGTGCATGCACACCACATAATGGTCAAACTCAATCCTTTCCTATTGGTCCAACTCAATCAAGTGTACGCACACCACATATTGGTCAAACTCAATCCTTTCCAATTGGTCCAACTCAATCTAGTGCATGCACACCACATATTGGTCAAACTCAATCCTTTCCTATTGGTCCAACTCAATCAAGTGCATGCACACCACATATTGGTCAAACTCAATCCTTTCCTATTGGTCCAACTCAATCTAGTGCATGCACACCACATATTGGTCAAACTCAATCCTTTCCTATTGGTCCAACTCAATCAGTGCATGCACACCACATAATGGTCAATCAATCCTTTCCTATTGGTCCAACTCAACAAGGGTACGCACACACATATTGGTCAAACTCAATCCTTTCCAGGTCCAACTCAATCTAGTGCATGCACACCACATATGGTCAAACTCAATTCTTTCCAATTGGTCCAACTCAATCAAGTGCATGCAACCACATATTGGTCAAACTCAATCCTTTCCTATTGGTCCAACTCAATCCAGTGCATGCCACCACATATTGGTCAAACTCAATCCTTCCATTGGTCACACCACACATTTGAAGGAAGATTGACAGACAGACAGATCAGTTAGTCCCAGGAAGCTAGCCACAGTGCAGCAAGGACTTTTAGCTCATAAAAAGGTAAGTACTGATAGAGTAGGACCAGCTGAAAAAGCAAACCTTGAAGTGGGTGACTGGGCTTAAAATAATTTGGCCAAGTTATTGAACTAATGCTTTTTTATTATCAGAGAGAAGGGCAGGCTTTTAAAGCAGCATCATAGAGGGAATAAAACATGTAAGCAATTGAATGGGGTGTGCACTAGGCTTCATTTTGTATGTATACAAATTAAATTGGTCCTAGTTGCACTTATAATGAATGTATACTATCCCATCTTTATATATTTTGTGATATAAATAGATAGATATCCTTAAGGTGGCCATACACGATCGTAATTATGATCTTAAACCGACCGATATTTTGATAGACAGATGTACAGTGTTAATTGTATGTAGATGTACCATAAATATTGTTCGACATTCAATTTGTTTTGTGATTAAGTCGAATGTCGTCCATTGTGAGGTTACATACATTTACATTTAATCGGAACTTCAGAAAACAATACGATCATTTTACCAATCGACTTAAAAAAACAACTTTCCCGATCGTAATTAGGATTGATGTTACGATCTAATGTCGCATAATAAGATCGGGAAAAAGTACAATTTTTGGCACAATCGATGGAAATGTTGATTGCAAGTCGGATTGTACAGAAACTGGCCTAGTGTATGGTCACCTTTAGCCTTACTGTCCCCTCAAGTGTCTGTCACCAACCTCACCAACCTGCCAACCATTATCAGTCTGTGTGCCAACCATTTATCAGCCTGTGCCAAAGATTTTCTGATTTCAGTGTCTGTGTGCCAACAATTCATCAGAGTCTGTGCCGATGATTTTGTAATTATCGGGGTGCTGTGTGCCAACATGTATCAGAAACTGTGGCCAATGACTTTATGACTATCAGGGTCTGTATGCCAACCATTTATTAGAATCTGGGTGCCAACCATTTTACCAGAGTCTAGGTGCAAAACTATCATTAGAGTCTGTGCCAATGATTTTATGATTATCAGGTTGTGTGCCAACCATTTATCAGAATCTGTGCCAATGATTTTAATGTTTGTGCTAAAGTGTAATATGTTTGTGTTCTAGTTTGTGTGTTGTGTGAAACGTGCCTGAGTGGTGCGTGCATGGGGGGGCCCAGTATAGGGTGCAGAAAAGTCGATATTACCTTTAACGATTGTAATTTACGAGATGTCTGCTAGTTATGAGAAATCTATGACCGCGATTGTAGATTTATGATTGACCAGAGATGGATTTATGGATAGATCGTGACAGGAAATAAAAAACTTCCCTGCGTTTCGGTTTCCCCAGAAAACACAGGCCCGATCGCATTGCACGAGGAGCAGTAGACGAAGCTCATTCTGTAATGGCCGTCAGCCATTGGCCGTGACATCACTGTGACTGACGGCCATAACAAGGAAGTAGCTGTGAGCCGTGGTGCTGGATCGCGGGATAGTAAGTCTGTTTTCTCAGTCTAGGAGCAGCTTTGGTAACTGTAAGTAAAACGGATCCTGATTTTTGGGGGGTGTTCTATCATATACTAAATTATTGCAATAGGGGTGGATATGCCCTTTAACTATGCAGGGAGAAATGTTTATCTCCTCAACCAGGCCAACTCCATAGTAGGGTTGATCTGCAATCAGACCTGGGGCATTGGTTTTATACAATTACCATCTTTGCTACAAAACTTCCCAAAACATCAGGTACTTTTAGAAGTTCAACCCAATAGCAGGTAGTAGGATCCTTTACAACACATGGCACCTTGTGTTGACTAGGTCAAGGTACGACAAGGTTGGAATTTCATTTAACACATGTTCTAATCATGAAAATAATAAAAGAAATAAAAAGTCACCTTCAATAAGTCTCTCCTTCTCTTGGCAGTATTCCCATTTCTCTTTAATTGCCAGATCTACTTGTTCCCGGTTAATAACTTCCTTTTTGGCCAGTTCCTTCTCTTGTACCTTGGCCTCACTTAAAAGAGTTTTAATGTGTCCTGTTTGTTCCTGTTTCAGACGTTCATTGTATGGGAAAAGATATTAAATCTTAAAGGATAACTATCGTGTGTATTTTTTGTTTTAAGTTTTTTAAGTTTTTTTTAAATACAGTTAAAATGAATAGTACTTGGACAGGGATATAGGACTGGTAATCCATACCTCCCAGTATTGTTTCTGTGAGGAGCACCAGCCCAAAGAAAACCAATTCTGCCAGTCTTCCTGCTGGCTTCAGCACTATCTTTAATAAAGAATAGTCCAGGACTAACCTGGCAAATGAAAACTGTTAGTGCTGTAGCTCCTCAACGAAACAATATTGCGAGGTAGGAATAATCAATCCGATCTTCATGTCCCAGGTATTTTAAATTTTTAAAAAGTTACATCTTTTCCAGAAAAGATGGAATCCGTAAACAAGAACAGTAATATGGTTCCCAATGGCAGTGTAATGATGCGAAGCTTCCAGTTCGTTTATAAAACCATAACTACATTTTTATGGCGTGCACGTGAACTATTAAATTATTATATTCCATAGCAGAATTAACTAGCCCCCCTATCTTCTCTGGATCTTAAAAGGTATCTCCATACAAAAATAGACATTTTTTTCCAGTTAAATTCACTCTTACCAGTCTTCACAGTCTTACCTATTGTTCTTCAATGAAATGACCAGGAGCAGACAGGGAACACTGAAAACTTATCTGCAATTGTGCTACATTGCAAAGGTTCGTTGGGACCTGTCAGAGAAACAGCAGAGGAGTGTGATTGAGGGAAAATACTTCAACTTCCTGCCTGCTGCCGCTTGATCATTTAATTGGATAACAAGAGGTAAGACATAGCTTCACATCCGTCCTTCAATTAAAGAAAAAAAACAGTCTTTTATTAAGGAGATACCCTTTAAGTTATAGGCTTGTAAAGTTACACTTCCTGTCTGTCTGTGACAAGCACACAACGTTCTGTATAAAAAGCCCCACCCCCCAAATGTATCTTTTTTAAAGCTAGTTACAGACCTGCAGTGGTGCTGGTGATGTCACAGCTCACAGTACTAGTAGGAAAAGCCGCCACCCTTTATACTGCTGTAAATTGAACAGACTGCAGCTAGATGCACTATCCTGAAGTCATTTAAATGAGTATTAGTGTGTCCTTTAATAAAGGACACTTGTATGGAGACTACGGTTCCCCTTAATCTGTATTTCTACCTATTTGCAGTCATTCAAGATTTAAAGGGAAATGGTTTGTGAAATTTCTAAAAGATTATAAAATAACGATCATAACCATTAGTTATTTTATGATACCAGCGTTGTATACCACCATCGCTATTGTTACTGGTATATTTACTATACCAGGCTTTCATTAGTTTTGCCATAACACCTTTAACACCGTGGTCCTGTGATGCAATAAATCTTGCAAAGGGATATAATGTATCACATGGTCTTGCAAAGTTAATGGCACTTTAAATTCAAAAGGAACAGCTCGATTAAAAAAGTCATTATCGAGATCGATCCTTCTGACCACAGGAAAAAATACTGCCGGTATTTTATTACCACGCAGTGTCATCCCATTGATGGCTGGAGGCATTTTTTTAAGGTTTGGTTGGAAAATAATGCTGCGTTGGTAAAATACTGATGACTATCTGTTTACGACTGCATCGCAAAACAACGCTGCAGTCGGTAATAAGATCAATATTGGTATTTAGAAACATCCCTTTAACAAGAAAAATGGTTTAAGATTAATATCCACAATGCGGATTAAACAATATCCATGAATGTGTGAGCTCAGGCATCCTCCGGAGGAGAGACGTACACTAGAGATGTATTGTACAGTACTAGCTGTTAGCTGACATGGGGCCATCTGCTAGAACAACTTTATGCAAATATCACACGAGAACAGAACGCTTTAATGAGTCTTTATCGTTAATGGAATTGCTCCGTTTTTTGACTCCCCGGGAACGTTACATTTTCTGCTCATTTTCTATTTTTACTTTTTTTATTATAAAATGATGTCAGTATATTTTATCCTGATTCTGCTCCCACTGATAATTTTCATCTCCTGGTTAATAATACAGAAAGCTATGAAGGAAACACAAGATTAGACTTCAGATACACAGTATACCCCAGCATAATTAGACCTGTAAATTGTAAGGGAAAAGACCCAATTTACCGTAATAAATAGACTTTGACCACAGCATAGTTTTTTTTAAAGTGCTAACTAAATGGAACCTCTAATACTCCCTTTAAAATGACATTGAAGGACGCTGGTAGATATGAAAAAAGTTTTATTTCTCCAAAACTGTGCGTTACGGTTCTAAGATTAGACTGAGTTATATTAAACCAGGAAGATCTGTGTGGGTGAAAAATGTTTGTTTTAACTGTGACTGCAGAGCTATTTTTAATATAGAGAATACAATTTACTCTTTTAAAGGCATCACCCATTATTCATTATTACGGAACAGAGTATCAACATGAACATCCCACAGTGTTGTGGCAAAATGTGGCTTCTCTTGGTGGGTTCTTACAATATACAATACAACTTACTTATCACTGATTGAGTGTTACTCGGCCAACCAATGAAAACACTAGCTTCTAGTTTCTTGCAGAATTCAAATTGGTTTGACAGACCGCCAAATAAGAAGGCAGCACCCAGACCAGCCCCAAGGGGAAGATGATACAGATGGAATCTCCATGAGAGTGTGTTTTCCCAGGGTAAAACGGGGATGTTTAAATCTTTGATTCCACTGTTTGAATTGATTTACATGGACTTACTCTTTCTTTATATCTTGAGTTCTTCTCTTCAGTTTGTTTCACCTCTGCCCTAGTTCATCTATGGCGCTCTCTCTCATCTGAATCCTGAAAAAGCCACAAACACTCCAACCATTAAACTGAATTCTTTAGTAAATAGAGTCTGTAAGAACATAGTGGGGGTTATAAAAGATCAACGATGGAACCAATGTTATATAGATTCTATAACCTACCCCTGTATTGGATTTCTATGGGAGGAACTGTAAGATTATAGCCTTATAATGTTACAGTCCAGGAGGTAAAGGAAACCAGAAGCCACAAAGGGGTAGGTTATAATAAATAATGCACCCCAAACTGTAAATTAAAATTAGAAGTCACCTTGGAGTTCCGTGCCCTGTATAAAAGGTACTCGGCCTGCGGCTTTGTGATTTTATATGGTCACGGAACTCCTCGGTGACTTCTAATATCCTTATAATTTACAGTTGGGGGTACATTTCCACTATTTATCCACAATGTTTGGACTTTGGGCCATATGTTTAAACCCGCGGTATCGCTTTTAGCAATGGCGGTGGTAATTAATGTAAGATTGCGGTCGCAAATTTACGATAGAACATGCCAAACGTTCAGTTGTAGAATACCGTGAGGTAGTAAACTACCGCAATGGTATTCTATGTGGATCGGAAATCTACGATTCATTATCGTAGATTTACGATTGGTCCATAACTTACGATCATATCGTAATTTTACGATCGTTAAACCGATCGGAGGTTAACAATCGGAAATTAACGATCATTAAACCGATTGGAAATTAACGAATGGTTTAGCGATACCGCGACTTTATAAATACGGCCCTTTGTAACTTATTAGCTTCTCATGCCACAGGTGTGACACACAATTGCCTGCCAGTATGTAGTAACATCAAAAGAAACATGAAAATACATCAGTGCTGTATTTTACCAATAAAACTTCATTCTTACAATGCATAGGTTCCAGACAGGATTGCCAGATATATCTGGTGCCCAGGTGGGTAGGCGTTAGGGGCATTCTGGGGTGGAGAGTGAGCTTTTTCGGGGGCAGGGCTGCCATGTCCGTACTTAGGACAGCATTTCAGCCCTGACTGCGTGACTTGGGATTTGTCCCTGCAGTCAGGACAATCCCCTCCAAATAGTGATGCCTGGCAACTGTAGTTCAGAACATGTTTGGGGTCCCTGTCAACCCTTTTTTGGGAAAGGGAACATCCCTTTAAAGTAGTAGTTCACTCAAAAAGGCAACTATTCCTTTATCCATTGATTGAAGAGCGGAAGGCATAGTAGTATGCCTTACCCCGTTCTTCAATTAACTCACCAGGAGCGACGACGAAGAAGCTTACCTACAGCAAGCAGTGTGGTAACATTGACAAGTGATGTGTCTTAGAATACCGCCTACTTACTTGCTGCCGCCAGGTTATTCCGGATTATTCTATAATATCCTATGTAATAAATACTTGTATTCTATATAAGGCTGTGCTCCCTCTTCTTACAGGTACTGGTGATCCGACCCACCATCACCTTATTAGTTGGGGGACGGCAATAAGTAAGTCAGGCGGGGGGGAGTATAAATCTGTCCCTGGGTATATTCTAATCAGGGCCAGTCATGGGACTAGAGGTGGCTTTAATAGCTTATTAATATTATCCTGTTGTGATCCAGGCCGGGGCAGTCAGCACCGCAGTTTAAACCACTAATCTGGTAAGGTCAGGTCGGACACTTACTGGTAGGCCAAGAGCGTTCAGCAAAGGTCATTTCTTCTCCAGAGCCCGGGACCCTTCCTTCTTCTTCTTCCCCTTCTTCCCCATGTTAGGAAATAGCTGCAATAAACGTATAAAGTACTAAAAATAAAACTGCATATCAGGGTAACCTAGTATATGGTATGTAGAATTATATTGGGTACGCAGCGCTGTACATATTGTGGTATCTGAACTAGCAGACACACCCAGATATCAGAGGGGATAACATGCAGCTGACAAAACCTTACAGACAAAATATGATCTTGGCAAAACCTGAGATGTCAATTAAAGGGCATGTCCACCCTTAAAAATAACTTTTGATATGCTGCTCCTCCAGTCTGGTAGCCCCAACCACATGATTAGTATTTTGCAAAAGCCCCCCAAATTCTTACTTACCTCCCCTCGTTCCTCCTGCACTGCCGGCCCTCTGCTTGTGAGAATGCAAGCAGAGGGGCGGGACCGGCAGTCGCGTCTGTGATTGGCTGAGCGGCAGCCAATCATGGACGCGGTGCCGGTCATTCAGCGCAGCGGAGGAAAGAGGAGAGGTAAGTAAGAGTTTGGGGAGTTTGCAAAATACTAACCATGCGGTTGGGGCTACCATACATGGGGGAGAAGCATATTAAAAGGATTTTACGCTAGGGGGAGGAGGAGAGTAGAACGGGAGGGAGAGGGAGGGAGAGGGAGGGGGAGGGAGGGGGGAGAAGCCTGCAGTACGCATGACAAATATCATCACCGAGGCAAGGTAGCAGGCAGAGCCCTATATGGACTCTGCTAGCCTCTGGTGGACTGTTTTTGGGACTTTAGGGGGGGTCTACGGAGAACCCTATGGAGCTGGGATGTGAGGTAAGGATTACACTACACTACATGGTGGGGCCATTATCTGGGGGGGATTATAGTTTTGGGGTGGCTGGACATGCCCTTTAAAGGAGAACTAAGTCTAATAATAATTTTTGGTTATGCACCTGCGATGTAAACCTCTAATGCTATAGTTTTACCTATAAAACACATAATTGACCTGTCCTTTCTTTATGTGTCCCATAGTCCTCTGTGGCTGGTGACATCAACCCATCAAGTTTATGCAGCCAGTTTTGGCCAGACAGATGGCAGGTACCAGCTGATGAAGAGCTTGAGAAATAAAGGAGGAGGAGCGTCCAAAATATGGATATGTGTAATATAGACTGAACTTTCCCTTTAATGCATATTTCCTCACAGGATCTTGGCTTTGTATCTTCTCCTAGCAGGGCTGGATTTATGGCAGTATTTTTTGGGCCCTTGTTAAGCAGGGGTCAATCAACACTCCTTCCAGCCTTAGTTGACCTTCCTCTCCAATATCTTCTGTCTTCAGGACTAATTCCAGCTGTCCCCTAATAGTTATTTGGGCGACAGGTTATTTCTATGAACATTTTCTACTGGCCCGGAGCCCAGGGAAGGGGCTGATGTCCTATCTAGGAGTAAAGAGGCAAAAGAATCGGATCTTTCATGCAGCTCCATAGAAATCGATGCTGTTTTGGCAAAGGTCGTTCTAATGTGCGGGAGAGCAGCTGAGCAGACAGGAGGGAAGTGGATGTTCCCCTTGCGCGCTGCCAATAAAACTCATTGTCGCCTGTTTTCTGGCGGTGAGAAACTACGCGTTTCGCACCGCTGCTCAGTTACTGGAGTTTAATGTGTCATGTGGGATGTCAGGGGATCAAAGGGGCTTTTCATTGGCAGTGTCCTCAGGATACAGTCCAATTGGCCCATTTCAGTATGGAACAGATGTGACGACTGTAGCCAAGACATTGTAGGGGATGTATGATATATATCTGGCTAAGATAATGCAGGCATTCTATTACACACCTGGCGATATTTTAACCTGACCATATGATATTCCGGTATTTCATTTGATTTTTGCCCTGTCTGAAGATATTTTGACCCAACCCGGCCATACAGTCATAGGATTGGTCGAAATATTCCCTTGATTGATTAAAGGGAAAGTCAGATAAATCATTGCTGGAATTGTAACTGATCCGAATTGCAGGTCTCCAGCTTTGATGAACTGTAACTCTCAACTCTCTCGATAATTCAAATGTTCCCTTTATTGGCTATATCACTATCACTAATCTATCCAACTGACTACCAATATTATTGTGCCGGGTGGGCCTGGTGTACCCAGGCAGCATGTACCCAATAAATACAATTAGCTATGCAGTGATACATATCAATACTTTTACCAGCACGTCTATTATAGTCTATGGTAGTGCCCCCCTGCTATAGGGAGCACTGGCATAGAGTTGGCACTAAAGGCATTTCTCTCTGGGCGCCGGTAATATTTTGCAACCATGTTAAAGGGGGTGTGGTATGTATGTATGTATGTATGATGTAAGTATGTATGTATGTATGTATGTATGTATAATTTATTTAAAATCACCACTTGGGTACGCAGCGCTGTACATTATAAAATACAGAGTATACAAACAGGGGGATAAGTGCAAGACCTATACAGATAGATATAAATTAAATTAAATACAATTTCATACATTGGTTAAGAAAGCATATATATATATATATAATTATGTTTAAATTGATATAAGTGCAACAGGCCCCAACACATTAGGAATGAGATCCCTGCCCCAAAGAGCTTACAATCTAAGGAATTGAAATTTAGCTCCTAACTAACAATCCCAACTAAACACTACAGTACCCACCGTGCTTTGCTGATCAGGTGCTTCTCCCTCTCCCACAATGTTACAATGTATCTCCAGCAACCAGCAACATTCCACAGTTACCGGGGCAACAGCAATGTCTCAAGGGATAGGTTCAGATTAAGGAATTCTAAGGTTTAGCAGTGGTATGCTGCCACCTGCTGGCCACTGAATGCTGTACTGTTTCTGTGATACCTTTTATTGACTAACTAAATTAAAAATGAAGCGAGCTTTCGGGAGTCCTAAGCCCCCTTCATCAGGCTGAATGTTACAAAAGAAACTGAGAAATCACAAACTTATAACACATGGGGACAGTAAACATCAAACAAATTGAACAGATGACCAGGTACAGATACAGACTGTATACAGTCTGGATCTGTACCTGGTATCTGTTCAATTTGTTTGATGTTTACTGTCCATGTGTATATAAGTTGTGATTTCTCAGTTTCTTTGTAAAATCCAGCCTGATGAAGGGGGCTTAGGACTCCCGAAAGCTTGTTAATTTTTTTATCTAGTTAGCCAATAAAAGGTATCACAGCTCTACTTCTCTTCTCTTACTTAGGGCTAACACGGTACAAACCTCAACCATTGTAATGTTTCTGGAAATATACCAGTAGGATCAGTTGGATTAAAGGACAAGTAAACACTTTTTTCACTCCTCTTACGTCAAGGCTCTGTAGCAGTTAATTATGAAATTATGTATGGCTACATGGAAATCAATGCAGTCTGCATCAGCTTCTAATCTAAATACCAACCAGCCTTTCTGCATGTTGTGTCTTAAAGGGAAATGTGATGTCTGGGTTGTGGGATTCATTTTATTACACATTAATGTGATCAGCCATGCTGCATATGTCTAATGAACTTTACACAGCCTTGTAATCTGATTGTCAAGATTGCTTTTAATTGTCACAGTATCCCAGATAAGCTTTAAATATGCCCAGAACTCCTACAAATTGCCATATAATCTGCCACCATCTCTCACAGATTGAATTCTTGCATACCCTTTAATAATTCTACTTAAAGGGCATGTCCACCCTAAAATCAAACTTTTGCCATATGATACAACAAGTTGTTTGGGGGGGTGGACATGCCCTTTAATGAAACAACATAGTACAGAGCTGCAGAGGGAGGATAATGAAGTGTTTTAGCACAGCTCTGTGTAATGTATTTCTCAATAGTGTCCCTATTTAAAGGGGGATGTTGGAGGGTATGTAACAACATAGTACAGAGCTACAGGGGGAGGATATGAAGTGACCCTGATCTAGCAAAGCTCTGTGCAATGTATTTCTCAATAGTGTCCCTATTTAAAGGGGGATGTTGGAGGGTAGTAACAACATAGTACAGAGCTACAGGGGGAGGATAATGAAGTGACCCTGATCTTAGCACAGCTCTGTGCAATGTATTTCTCAATAGTGTCCCTATTTAAAAGGGGGTGAATGGTGGAAGGGTTAGATTACACAG
>CM033470.1:332735113-332750828 GCA_019447015.1 Hymenochirus boettgeri
ACGATTACACAGAGCTGTGCTAAGATTAGGTCACTTCATTACACCCCCCCCCCCCGCAGCCTGTAAATGAAACAACATAGTACAGAGCTGCGGGGGAGGATAATATAGTGACTCTGATCTTAGCACAGCTCTGTGTAATGCATTTCTCAATAGCGTCCAATTTATAGGGGAATGTTGGAAGATATGTTAAAACAACCTAGTTCAGAATGCAGGCAAGTAAATATGATCTTGGCACAGCTCTGTGCAAGAATTTCTCAGGTGGTTTCTATGGTACCAAAAGATCAGGGGCACTCCTGGGCACCATACATACAAGTTTGCCCACTGTGACTGGCATACAAGTTTACCCATTGTGACTGACTGGTATATACAATCAGGGGGTGTACCTGATCCCCTCCTCCATCTCTGCAGCGAATGCAACCGCCAGATTAGAGGCCCTGATCCCCTCCTCCATCTCTGCAGCGATGCAACACAATTCCGGAACTGAACCGGAAGTTCGGATCCGGTCTTTTAAACAGTGATCGTGCATATGTTTCCTTCATACCCGTGATCAGCTTTAAAAATGCTGGTCTCTACAGATATTGTGTGCTTGTGGTAGGCCTACTGGTAGTTACACCACTGCATACAGTTGCCTCTATGACTGGTAGATACAAGTTGCCCACTGTGACTGGCACATGCAAGTTTGCACTTGCCAGCACATGCAAGTTTGCCCACTGTGACTGGGACATACAAATTTGCCCACTTACTTATTGGTAGAAGACAGTCTGGAAGCAGGAACCTTGTGCCGGTGCACGTGCCGGTCACGCACACACGCAATCACAGGGTTTTTTTTTGCTGCCGGCTGTCTCTCCTCTGAGTAGCAGGAGTGCGTTGAGCCAAAGGCTCACTCTGCCTCAGTGGAGAGGTGGCCCTGCAGTTAGGAAGGAGGGACCCAAAAATACAGCTTAGGGTCCCACTATATTATTAATGATAATTACTCCATATCACACTATATTATATTGTATTCCACAATGAACCATATTCATTAACATATCTGCGTTATCCCCGTGAGTGGAAACTGCCATACACCTTTATAACAGGTGTACAGATATCAAATCACCTACACACATAATTAATTTAGCAGTGACATCAGATGGAAACAAACAGGGGTAATCAATAAAAGTTCTTATTATTTAAAATTGTGCAAATTGGTTGGGCAAAATTAGCGCCATTTTAAACGATAAGAACTTTATTGAATCTCCTAAAAGTCTAATAAATTAATGAAACATTGCCATAATGTAATTAAACCTGCTGTGACTGTAATCATACACTCTGTTACCCAAGTGCCCTTGCTGCTGGTCAAACCTCTTAATGAGACAACCCTTCATTTGGCATCAACACACTATAGATTTGAATAGAGACTAGAGAGACATCATTAGCTGCAGAGAATCATGGGAAACAATAACGGAGGTGGCATCAATAATAATAAGTTTTGTATGTATGTGTTAGCATTTTTATAAAAGTTTACGGTATAGTGGATCAAACTTTATTATATGAAAATTCCTGCACTTTATAATTGATAACGGCAATTATAATTATAAATGGTAATTTATTTATAATTTGGAATAGGAAATTTTGCTTGCAAGCAATAAAATATTGAACAGACATTTCTCTCGTGATAATATTCTCTATTAGCAAATACATCAAAGGACCATCCTTTAGCTGAAAGATCTAGCTGGGAGACTCCCACTTTCCCTGACTATACTGGAACCAAGCTGATCTTTTGTAGCCCTGGATGTTATTAGGTCCTGTCAGTAATAAGTTTTATTACTCTGATGTTGTCTGGACAGCAGCCAGGTCCGGAGGGGAACATTATCGTACAAGTCGGATGCTCAGGATTTCTTCTCCCTTTGTCTATTTTCCAATGTTATTTTTAAAGAGACTATCTGGCAGGTTGAATGAAAGTAGTTTGGACGGGCATTCAGCAGGGCCATGCCAGCTGTGCTAAGATCAGGGTCACTTCATTACACCCCCCCCCCCCCCCCGCAGCCCTGTAAATGAAACAACATAGTACAGATACAATACATGGTGGGGCCATTACTGGGGGGGATTATAGTTTTGGGGGTGGACATGCCCTTAAAGGAGAACTAAAGTCTAATAATTAATTTTTGGTTATGCACCCTGCGATGTAAACCTCTAATGCTATAGTTTTACCTATAAAACACATAATTGACCTGTCCTTTCTTATGTTTCCCAATTCCTCTGTGGCTGGTGACATCATACCCATTCAGTTTATGCAGCCAGTTTTGGCCAGACAGATGGAGGTACCAGCTGATGAAGAGCTTGAGAAAATAAGGAGGAGGAGCGTCCAAAATATGGATAGTGTAATATAGACTGAAATTTCCCTTTAATTGCATATTTGCCTCACAGGATCTTGTTTGTATCTTCTCCTAGCAGGGCTGGATTTATGGCAGTATTTTTGGGCCCTTGTTAAGCAGGGGTCAATCCAACCTCCTTCCAGCCTTAGTTGACCTTCCTCTCCAATATCTTTCTGTCTTCCAGGACTAATTTCCAGCTGTCACCTTATATAGTTATTTGGGCGACAGGTTATTTCTATGAACATTTTCTTACTGGCCGGAGCCCAGGGAAGGGCTGATGTCCTAATCTAGGAGTAAAGAGGCAAAAAAAATCGGATCTTTCATGCAGCTCCATAGAAATCGATGCTGTTTTGGCAAAGGTCGTTCTAATGTGCGGAGAGCGCGGAGGACAGGAAGGGAAGTGGAAGTTCCCCTTGCGCGCTGCCAATAAAAACTCATTGTCGCCTTGTTTTCTGGCGGTGAGAAACCTACGCGTTTCGCACCGCTGTCAGTTACTGGGTTTTATGTGTCAGTGGGATGTCAGGGGATCAAAGGGGCTTTTCATTGGCAGTGTCTCAGGATACAGTCCAATTGGCCCATTTCAGTATGGAACAGAGTGACGACTGTAGCCAAGACAAGTTAGGGGATGTATGATATATATCTGGCTAAGATAATGCAGGCATTCTATTACACACCTGGCGATATTTTAAACTGACCTATGATATTCCGGTATTTCATTTGATTTTTGCCCTGTCTGAAGATATTTTGACCCAACCCGGCCATACAGTCATAGGATTGGTCGAAATATTCCCTTGATTAAGGGAAATGTCAGATAAATCATTGCTTGGAATTGAAAATGATCGAATTGCAGGTCTCCAGCTTTTGATGAACTGTAACTCTCAACTCTCTCGTATAATCAAATGTTCCCTTTATTGGCTATATCACTATCACTAATTCCTATCAACTGACTACCAATTATTATTGTGCCCGGGTGGGTGTGTGTACCCAGGCAGCATGTACACAATAAATACAATTAGCTATGCAGTGATACATTATCAATACTTTTACCAGCACTGTCTATTATAGCTATGGTAGTGCCCCCATGCATAGGGAGCACTGGCAATAGAGTTGGCACTAAAGGCTTCTCTTCTGGGCGCGGTAATATTTGCAACCATGTTAAAGGGGGTATGTATGTATGTATGTATGTATGTAAGTATGTATGTATGTATGTATGTATGTATAATTTTATTTATAAATCACCACTTGGGTACGCAGCGCTGTACATTATAAAATACAGAGTATACAAACAGGGGGATAAGTGCAAGACATTATACAGATAGATATAAATTAAATTAAATCAATTTCATACATTGGTTAAGAAAGCATATATATATATATATATATGTTAAATTGATATAAGTGCAACAGGCCCCAACACATTAGGAATGAGATCCCTGCCCAAAGAGCTACAATCTAAGGAATGAAATTTAGCTCCTAACTAACAATCCCAACTAAACACTACAGTACCCACCGTGCTTTGCTGATCAGGTGCTTCTCCCCTCCCAACTGTTACAATGTATCTCCAGCAACCAGCAACATTCCACAGGACCGGGGCAACAGCAAATCTCAAGGGATAGGTTCAGATTAAGGAATTCTAAGGTTTAGCAGTGGTATGCTGCCACCTGCTGGCCACTGAATGCTGTACTGTTTCTGTGATACCTTTATTGACTAACTAAATTAAAAAAAGAAGCGAGCTTTCGGGAGTCCTAAGCCCCCTTCATCGGCTGAATGTTACAAAAGAAACTGAGAAATCACAAACTTATATACACATGGGGACAGTAAAAATCAAACAAATTGAACAGATGACCAGGTACAGATACAGACTGTATACAGTCTGGATCTGTACCTGGTCATCTGTTCAATTTGTTTGAGTGTACTGTCCCATGTGTATATAAGTTTGTGATTTCTCAGTTTCTTTTGTAACATCCAGCCTGATGAAGGGGGCTTAGGACTCCCGAAAGCTGCTTAATTTTTTTATCTAGTTAGCCAATAAAAGGTATCACAGCTCTACTTCTCTTCTCTTATAGGGCTAACACGGTACAAACCTCAACCATTGTAATGTTTCTGGAAATATACCAGTAGGATTCAGTTGGATTAAAGGACAAGTAAACCCACTTTTTCACTCCTCACGTCAAGGCTCTGTAGCAGTTAATTATGAAATTATGTATGGCTACATGGAAATCAATGCAGTCTGCAACATGCTTCTAATCTAAATACACAACCAGCCTTTCTGCATGTTTGTGTCTTAAAGGGAAATGTGATGTCTGGGTTGTGGGATCATTCATTTTATTACACATTAATGTGATCAGCCATGCTGCATATGTCTAGAACTTCTACACAGCCTTGTAATCTGATTGTCAAGATTGCTTTTAATCTGTCACAGTATCCCAGATAATGCTTTAAATATGCCCAGAATCTCCTACAAATTGCCATATAATCTGCCACCATCTCTCACAGATTGAATTCCTGCATACCCTTTAATAATTCTACTTAAAGGGCATGTCCACCCTAAAATCAAACTTTTGCCATATGAACAACAAGTTGTTTGGGGGGGTGGACATGCCCTTTAATGAAACAACATAGTACAGAGCTGCAGAGGGAGGATAATGAAGTGATTTTAGCACAGCTCTGTGTAATGTATTTCTCAATAGTGTCCCTATTTAAGGGGGATGTTGGAGGGTATGTAACAACATAGTACAGAGCTCAGGGGGAGGATAATGAAGTGACCCTGATCTTAGCACAGCTCTGTGCAATGTATTTCTCAATAGTGTCCCTATTTAAAGGGGGATGTTGGAGGGTATGTAACAACATAGTACAGAGCTACAGGGGGAGGATAATGAAGTGACCCTGATCTTAGCACAGCTTGTGCAATGTATTTCTCAATAGTGTCCCTATTTAAAAGGGAATGTTGGAGGGTATGATTACACAGAGCTGTGCTAAGATCAGGGTCACTTCATTATCCTCCCCCTGCAGCTCTGTACTATATTGTTAACATACCCTCCAACATTCCCCTTTAAATAGGTACACTATTGAGAAATACATTACACAGAGCTGTGCTAAGATCAGGGTCACTTCATTACCCCCCCCCCCCCCCCCGCAGCCCTGTAAATGAAACAACATAGTACAGAGCTGCAGGGGGAGGATAATATAGTGACTCTGATCTTAGCACAGCTCTGTGTAATGCATTTCTCAATAGCGTCCCAATTTATAGGGGAATGTTGGAAGATATGTAAAACAACATAGTTCAGAAATGCAGGCAAGTAAATATGATCTTGGCACAGCTCTGTGCAAGAATTTCTCAGGTGGTTCCTATGGTACCAAAAGATCAGGGGCACTCCTGGGCACCATACATACAAGTTTGCCCACTGTGACTGGCACATACAAGTTTACCCATTGTGACTGTGACTGGTATATACAATCAGGGGTGTACCTGATCCCCTCCTCCATCTCTGCAGCGAATGCAACCGCCAGATTAGAGGCCCCTGATCCCCTCCTCCATCTCTGCAGCGAATGCAACCAACTTCCGGAACTGAACCGGAAGTTCGGATCCGGTCTTTTAAACAGCTGATCGTGCATATGTTTCCTTCATACCCGTGATCAGCTGTTTAAAAATGGCTGGTCTCTACAGATATTGTGTGCTTGTGGTAGGCCCTACTGGTAGTTACACCACTGCATACAAGTTTGCCTACTATGACTGGTAGATACAAGTTTGCCCACTGTGACTGGCACATGCAAGTTTGCCCACTCTGACCAGCACATGCAAGTTTGCCCACTGTGACTGGCACATACAAATTTGCCCACTTACTTTGGTAGAAGACAGTCTGGAAGCAGGAACCTTTGTGCCGGTGCACGTGCCGGTCACGCACACACGCAATCACAGGGTTTTTTTTTTGCTGCCGGCTGTCTCTCCTCTGAGTAGCAGGAGTGCCGTCTGAGCCAAAAGGCTCACTCTGCCTCATGGGAGAGGTGGCCCTGCCAGTTAGGAAGGAGGGACCCAAAACTACAGCTTAGGGTCCCACTCAATATTATTAATGATAATTACTCCATATCACACTATATTATATTGTATTTTCCACAATGAACCATATTCATTAACATATCTGCGTTATCCCCGTGAGTGGAAACTGCCATACCACCTTTATAACAGGTGTACAGATATCAAATCACCTACACACATTAATTAATTTAGCAGTGACATCAGATGGAAACAAACAGGGTTAATCAATAAAAGTTCTTATTATTTAAAATGGTGCAAATTGGTTGGGGCAAAATTAGCGCCATTTTAAACGATAAGAACTTTTATTGAATCTCCCTAAAAGTCTAATAAATTAATGAAACATTGCCCATAATGTAATTAAACCTGCTGTGACTGTAATCATTACACTCTGTTACCCAAGTGCCCTTGCTGCTGGTCAAACCTCTTAATGAGACAACCCTTCATTTGGCATCAACACACTATAGATTTGAATAGAGACTAGAGATGACATCATTAGCTGCAGAGAATCATGGGAAACAATAACGGAGGTGGCATCAATAATAATAAGTTTTGTATGTATGTGTTAGCATTTTTATAAAAGTTTACGGTATAGTGGATCAGAACTTTATTATATGAAAATTTCCTGCACTTTATAATTGATAACGGCAATTTATAATTTATAACTGGTAATTTATTTATAATTTGGAATAGGAAATTTTGCTTGCAAGCAATAAATATTGAACAGACATTTCTCTCGTGATAAATATATTCTCTATTAGCAAATACATCAAAGGACCATCCTTTAGCTGAAAGATCTATAGCTGGGAGACTCCCACTTCTCCTGACTATACTGGGAACCAAGCTGATCTTTTGTAGCCCTGGATGTTATTAGGTCCTGTCCAGTTAATACTGTTTATTACTCTGATGTTGTCTGGACAGCAGCCAGGTCCGGAGGGAACATTATCTGTACAAGTCGGATGCTCAGGATTTCTCTCTCCCTTTGTCTATTTTCCAATGTTATTTTTAAAGGTGGCAGTGAAAGTGTTTGGACCTGGCATTCTGCAGCCATTGCACAGTTTATTTCTACGTTTAGATTGTTATTATTAATTTGTCTTGAAGAGCCAAATTATTGTTCTTTCTATTTCTTCTTCTTTTTCTTCCGTTTTATTCTTTCGCTTTTTTGGACCGTATCTCCTCCCACAGTTTTTGAGCTAGAGACATGAAATTCGGTACAGACGTGCGGGGCATATAGGAGAAGTGTGCTATCTTCTATCTAAGGAATCCGCGGAAGCGTTACGGCATTATCGGCGAATTTCCGGACATTTTATCCCATAGACTATGATGGTAACAATCCTCAAATGTGGATATTTCAAAACAGTTTGTTTCATGGTCAAAAATACAAACAATGATACCCCCAACCCCCCACACAGACCCAGGTACACCCACCCACTGACCTACCTTTCCATTCCCATGGAAGCCATACTTAAAGGGTAACTATAGTCAAAAAACGAATTTTTATCAATCATCAATAAAAGTTAGTTATATGGTCATACATGCAAAAACACATACCCCCAATCTCACACGGTTACACACACCTACTGACCTACCCCTCCATTACTGTGGTAGCCATACTTAAAGGGTAAATAAATTCCAAAAAACACATTTTGTCCAATAATCAAAAAAGTTTGTTTTTTAACTTCCAACCTGATCCAGGTACACACACCAACTGACCTACCCATTCATTCATGTGACAGCCATATTTAAAGGGTAGGTAAAATACAACCTCATCAAAAAAAATATCCTCATCATTGCGATTATTAAGTTTTACTCTGCAGCCATTATTGAGTTTTACTCTGCAGCACAAACACACACATTCCCTTCCAAAATGCGGCCTTTATACTTAAACTTTCTCTTTCTAGTTAGTGATGTTACCTTTAACTGATGTATTCTTTATCTAAAAGGGTAGACATTAATGGGGCAATTATATGGAGTTTAAGTCGTGCTAATCGGTTCGCTACTCAGTAAATCACCTTGTAAATGTGAAGTTTGCAAGTAGAATTATGATTTGTTCATATCTATTATTGTAAATTTCTTTTAATATACATTTTATTTTAGTAGTTTTTCCCAGATGGATCTCACTTTAAATGTTGTTGTTGATGTCAAAGTAACCCCAGTATGTAAGGTTCTAACAAATTACCTTGGGTCATTTATCTGGGCTGACACTACCTGCTTGGTTGCATTTTCTTGGGAAATATGCTTGTGAAGGTTCTCATTCATCCAGGTCATGGTATATCTGTGAAGGTTCTCATTCATCCAGGTCATGGTATATCTGTGAAGGTTCTCATTCATCCAGGTCATGGTATATCTGTGAAGCTTCTCATTCATCCAGGTCACGGTATATCTGTGAAGGTTCTCATTCATCCAGGTCATGGTATATCTGTGAAGGTTCTCATTCATCCAGGTCATGGTATATCTGTGATGGTTCTCATTCATCCAGGTCATGGTATATCTGCTGTATTCAATTAGATCAACTGGACTTGAAGTTTAGTTCTTGAAGACGTTTCGCTAGTTATCCGACTGGCTTTCTCAATTCACAATGACTTGTACAAGAATCTGTGGCAATTATGTACCCTGGAAAATTCCAATTAGCATATCACAGCCAGGTGTTAGGGACCTTCTGAATGCAATGTGTGATTGCATTATGGCTAAGAGGTGTTATAGGAACTGCCCAGGGTTTCTTTGTGTTGGGTCTTTCAGATTTACCAATTGCTGCCTCAGTGTGTTGTTCAGTTTAAAGCAGACAGAGATACAGTGTTTTTTTGAAAATTCTTCTTAATTTCTCGGAGACCCCTGCTACATATGGGATGACCATGTTCTTCCTCCTGTCTTGCTTTTCCCCTTCACTGTTGGTATTCGTGTTCTTTTCTTTCCTTCTACTTCTTTTGACAAAGGCCCAGTCTGGGTATCCACAAGTTTTAAGGGCATGTCCACCCTTTTTAACAACTTTCAGCCAGTAATAGAATAGGTTCCTCCAGCCCCAACCGCCATAAAAATAATTTAAGAAAGTGACCAGATCTTTACTTACCTCCCCTCTCTCCTCCGATGCCCGGCCCGGCCTTCTGCTTGCAAGACACTGCAAGCAGGGGGGCAGGACCAGCAGCCGCGTCCATGATTGGCTGAAAGGCAGCCAATCACGGACGCGGCTGCCGGCTTCTCAGAATGCCGGTGGAGAGAGGAAAGGTAAGTAGAGTTCTGGTCACTTTCTTAAAATTATGTTTTTGTGGTTGGGGCTGGGGAACCTATTCTATTACATGGGCAAGGGGTTTTATGGTAGGGGGAGGGATAGCAAAACGGGAGGGAGGGGGAGAAGGGCTGCAGTACGCATGCCAAACTTCTCCCGGAGGCCAGGTAGGAGGTAGAGTCCTATATGGACTCTGCTATCCTCCTGGTGGGCAGTTTTTGGGACTTTGGGGGTGGACTACAGGAGAACCCTATGGAGCTGGGATGTGAGGTAAGGATTTTACTACACTACATGGTGGGGCCAGTAGTGGGGGGAATTATAGTTTTGGGGGTGGACATGCCCTTTAAGGGCTCCTCTGAGATGTTTCATTTCTTTAGCCTTCGCCTCTGTGCTAGTGGGGATGTTCTCGGCTCTGTGTTGCAGGGTTCTGATGACACCCAGCTTGTGATCTAAAGGGTGGTGTAGGGATTCAGAAGTCCTCTTTTACCCGGATTTGTCCTGTTTTTGAGGCATGAATCCGGGGTCCGGCAGGATTTTCTGTTTGTGTCCCTAATGTCCAGCATTTCTTTCAGCTTTTCGCAATTCCGCCTCTATGAATGTTTTTTTCAAAGTTCCCCTCACTCGCTCTCGTTCCTTATACCCTCTGTCTCTTTTAATATGGAAGCACAGGTTTCAGCCAGTCAGAGTGCAGGTTCGGCAAATCATGCATTCCGATTGGCTGGCCAGTACTTCACTCACTGCTGGTGGTCTGCTGGTGCGGTTTATTAGATAAAGCATGGGATCATACATTGTAAGTGTTTGAGTGCCTGTGTGTGTGTTCCTGGCTGAGTGCCTGTCTGAGAAAGTGTGTGAGTGTCTGTCTGAGAGAATTTGTGATGAAAAAGTGTGAGTGTCTGTCTGAGAGAGAGTGCATGAGTGTTTGTGAGAGGGTATGTGGGTGCCTGTATGAGCAGGGGCAGGCCTACCATGAAGCAAACTGAAAAGTTTGCTTGAAGCATGCCCCTGTGGTCCGCTACAAAGGTGGAAGTCAGCTGGGAATGCAGGAATCCTTTTATGCGGCCACTCAGGCCCTGCTCATGGTAGGTGCCTCTGTGTCTATGTGAGCAGTGTAAGGCACATCTTATTTACAAGTCTGTATGAGCTGGGGATATGTATATATGTACTAATCTGTGTGGGCTGAGGATGAGTGTATCTTATATGTACCAGTCTGTGTGGGCTGGGCATGAAGGCATCTTATATGTACCAGTCTGTGGGGGCTGAACATGAGGGCATTTGATATATACACGTCTTTGTGGGCAGAGCATCTTATCTTTGTGTGGGCATCTTCTATTTACCTGTCTGTTTGGGCTGGGCATCTTAACCATAATGTTAGCTCATCAGTTAACCAGCCAGTGTAGTCAGCCCTCCAGTTCATAAGCCAGTGTTAGTCAGCCCTCCAGTTCATTAGTCAATGAGCATTACCTTACCTCAAAAAAACTAATTTATATTAATAACAATAGCACATGCCAGCAGTTTGGTTGGAAATCGCAGTGCAATAATTATCATACTAATGAGGCTGTAGTCAATGATGACATCACACAGCTGGAATGACAATGGGGCATGTGACCAGTCCCTATTGCTGGGAGACACACATACAGGATTTGACAAGCACAGCATCGCCATCCAGTGAGTCACCGCAAACTGACTGTCCTGCCAGGTTACTAAGCGGTAATCATGGGGGGGGGGGGCGGGGCACAACACACACCGACCTGGCGCGCCCTCCCTGTCACTCACTGGGCAATTAAAATGACGCTTACTCAGCAGCTGCCACTTAAGGTGCTTGTTACTGCTTCCTAGTGTGTCACTTGTGTCCCTGAAAAGGCAGAAACATGTCGGTTAGCGAACAGGGAGCAGGCCGTGCCCCACATAACTACCGGGGACAGGAATGTGGCTGAGCCGTTACCAGGACATGTGACTGAGCTGTTCTATTGTCACCTGCTGGTGTTCTACAGTTTGGATGGCGGGTGATGATGGCGGGGAGAGGCCACCAGGATTGGATGGGGGAACTTCCTGATACTCTCAGCACCTTCCCCCTGGCCAACCTTGCAATACCAGGTATGGTCACACACTGTTCACACACTCACACAGAGATGGATTAAGATCATATGGGGCCCCAGTCAGGGTCATCATTTAGGACCCCTTTTTTGCTACATATATTGTATAGAATATAATATTGTTACTGCTTCTGAAGCTGGGCCCCCTGAAGTTTCCTGTTGTGTTTACATCCGTCTAAACACGGATTGTAATCAAAGACACAAAGCACCAATTATATAATAATTGATATTGTATAATTGAAGAATAGGAGCTCTATGGCAATATAAAAGGTAAACACAGGCAGATTTTTTCGGGCCAATCGACCAATACTTTGTTCAGCCACGATCGATGTTGTATCTGTTGGTAAATCACGGCGGATCGTGCAACTATTGCCACAACCGACAGTCATTTTTCCAGGCCGAGCACTTGCTAGTAGACAAAAAGTCCCTTTGTGTCTACCCACCTTAAGAACGCAGGCTGAGTTATACAGGTAATGGATCTCCAAGGTAAAACTTTTATTGACCTTATAGTAAAAAATAATAATAATAATAATAATAATAATAATATATATATATATAAGTAGGGGGGGCAACAATTAGAACTGATGACATAGCTAAACAGTGATTATAACTGATGTCATAGCTAAACACTGATTATACCTGATGACATAGCTAAACACTGATTATAACTGATGACATAACTAAACACTGATTATTACTGATGACAAAGCTAAACACTAATTATAACTGGTGACAGCTAGGGATGTACTTTGGGTTCTAATAGAACCCAGTTTCGAATCGAATCCGGCGGTTTCGAAGTCCCGACGAAACTTTTGGAACTCCCGGATTTTTCGAAACTCTAATTTTCCGAGTTTTCGATTTTTATCGAAAATTCGATAATTATCGAAATCGAAAGTAGATGATTATCGAAATCGAAAGTAGATGATTTCGGTAACCCTCGAATGTATGTGCCGATTTCGCCAACCCTCGAATGTACAAGCTGATTTCGGTAACCCTCGTATTTGTGATATCGGTAACCCTCGAAAGTAATGTTCGATTTCGGTAACCCTCGAAAACAGCCCGATTGTGAGGAAAGATAGATTTTAAATTAATTTTACTTATATTTACGGGTTCCCCAGACCATTCCCCAGGTCCCTGTGTTATTTACAGTAACCTACTATTACTATTTCACCCTTCAAATTGATAGAAACTTTTAAATTTTTTTCTCCCATAGACTTCTATGGGTCCATTTTCGAATTTTCGAATTTAACTGTAAATTCGAAAATTCGAAAACGGGACGAAACTCATCAGTTTCGAACATCTCTAATGACAGCTAAACACTGATTATAACTGATGACATAGCTAAACACTGACTTTAACTGATGATATAGCTAAACACTGATTATAACTGATGACATAGTTAAACACTGATTATAACTGATGACATAGCTAAACACTGATTATAACTGATGTCATAGCTAAACACTGATTATAACTGATGTCATAGCTAAACACTGATTATAACTGATGACATAGCTAAACACTGCACCCAACCATGACCATGTTAATATAAAGACACGCAGGCTACATTCACACTACAAGATGCAAAGCAGTAAAAGTAATACAAACGCATTGTGTCTTTGTACAAAACACGTCTAGTGTGACAAACCCTCAAGGTAATTTCACATTAAATCACTAAACAGGCATCAGGACATCATTACGGGCATCTGCTGGGGTTACTGGAAAATAAATGTATGGAAATGGGAATGTCCCTTTATATTTTAATTGTATTGGATCTGTTCATTAACTGATTATTGGTGCCAAGGAATTTTATGGATGGTTAAAACAAGATGGTTTCCATCACCGACCTCTGGATTAGCATAGAATACAGCTTCCAAAATTGCTATTCTCTAGATTATAAAAAGTAGAGTACTGTGATACTAGGACTTAAGCTTCATACACACGTGTGATTGTGGGGCTAACCCGCGACACACGATGCGTATGAGCGCCCATTTAGTCAGACAATCGTGCAGTGTATGGGCACTTTGTCGGCGAAATGAAGGTTCCGTCGGGCCTTGTTGATGATCCGCTAGGCGAATTGGTCAACAAGGCTTGACCGAAAATCCTTTTCGCCTAACGAAGTCCTTAAGGACCAAGGCTGAGAAAACACTATGCTGAACGGTAACAAGCAGGAAAGGATCTTTACTGCTCACTTGTGCTGCGATAATTGGAGCTCAATCGATTTGCAAAAAAATGGTGATTGCGTGCGTTCTGAAAAGCAGATCACAGTGCACTCTAGTGTGGTTTGACTAATTGACAAGCTTTCGAGGGTTCTACCTTCTTCATCAGGGTACTGCATGACCTGACTTTGAAAGCTTGTCAACTAACATAAAAGGTTCGTCCTTATACAAATTATCACATTAGACTTTTTATAATATCTATATTGGACTTATATATATATATATATATATATATATATATATATATATGGCGATATCAGTGTATATATAAAATATTGTATAATATATAGCAATATCAATGTATATATATATACCGATATCAGTATACATGTGTAGGTAAATCCTCCGCACTCCGTACTATAGTATATCTGCCTGGGAGCTGCTGTGATGTATCATATGCAAATCAATGTAACTGCAGAACACTCCTAGGACTTCACTACAAATTTTTTATTGTTACATAGTAGGACTGTAAAGCCGATATCAGTATATATATAAAATATTGTAAAATATATAGTGATAGCGTATATTTACAATATTGTGTAATATATATACCAAATATCAGTGTATACAATATTGTATATATATACCATATCAGTTGTATATATACAATATTGTATATATATAATACTGATATCAGTGTATATATACAATATTGTGTAAATATGTTATACCGATATCAGTGTCTACAATATTGTATAATATATTATATAATATAATATATATTATAGCGACATGTGTGTTACACAATATTTTGTAATATATATACCATATCAGTGTATACAATATTGTATTATATATACCGTATCATGTTATATACAATATTGTGTAATATATATATATATACGATATCAGTGTCTACAATATTGTGTAATATGTATAGATATCAGTGTATATATACAATATTGTAAAATATATATATAGATATCAGTGTATATAAACAATATTGTATAATATATAGCGACATCAGTTTATATACACAATATTGTATTATATAGCGATATCAGTGTATATATACAATATTGTATAATATATATAGCGATATCAGTGTATATATATAATATATATAGCGATATCAGTGTATATATACATTATTGTACAATATATATAGCAATTTTAGTTTATATACACAATATTGTATTATATAGCGATAACCGTGTATATTTTACATATTGCTCGGCGCGGAGGAAATAGTGGCCGGCCCGACAGTTCGCGGCTCATTTATTTTATACAGTATTGTATATATATATTTACCATATATACAGTGTCATAGTCTAGCAATATTTGTATAATATATATACGATTCATTTCTACCAATATTGTATCCAATATATATAGCGATATCAGTGTATATTTACATTATTGTATGATATATATACCGATATCAGTGTATATATACAATATTGTATAATATATATAGCGATATCAGTGTATATTTACATTATTGTATGATATATATACCGATATCAGTGTATATATACAATATTGTATAATATATATAGCGATATCAGTGTATATATACAATATTGTATAATATATATAGCAATTTTACTTGTGAAGGTTCTCATTCATCCAGCTCATGGTATATCTGTGATGGTTCTCATTCATCCAGGTCATGGTATATCTGTGATGGTTCTCATTCATCCAGGTCATGGTATATCTGTGAAGGTTCTCATTCATCCAGGTCATGGTATATCTGTGAAGGTTCTCATTCATCCAGGTCATGGTATATCTGTGAAGGTTCTCATTCATCCAGGTCATGGTATATCTGTGAAGGTTCTCATTCATCCAGGTCA